>CM022702.1:76282387-76497387 GCA_012295165.1 Asparagus setaceus
TAGTGGGCAATTTCTCAAAACTAATTGGAAATGAAAGTGCGAAAGTCCAGTTCTTTTTTTTTTTTGGATGGCAAAGTCAGTTCTTTAACAAGTGACTAGTAAGGAGGCACGTGCGATGCACGTGCTTTCTCCATCAGGTAGGTGGACGAAAAATTTCAACAAACTATTTGTGTACGTTTAACTTTTTTAAGTATCGTTAGAAAAATTTTCAATTTAGGATGACTTTTGCAGCGTTTGAAAGTTGTAGGGTGTTGTTTGCAAACCAAAATTTTGCATGGTGCGATTTGTAATTTTTAGTTTTTTAGTGTATTTGCCAGGGTATTTTTTTAAGTTTTTACTGTTTGAGGGTGTTTCCTGTAAGTTTTAAAATTTTTAGGGTTTTTTATGTAAATCCTAAAATTTTTAAGGGGCTATTTGTAAGTGTAGTGGCATTTTTAGTGAGTGGTGCTACGCAAAAATTCTTGATGTAATTTTTAGATTTTTAGTGTATTTGTAAGGGTATTTTTGCAAGTTTTACTTTTTGAGGTGTTTAGTGTAAGTTTTAAAACTTTTAGGATTTTTATGTAAAGTTTGCTACAGTAACACCATATAGGGTTGAGGAGGCACGTCGCGATGCGCGTGCTTGCTCCATCAGTGGAGTGGACGAAAAATTTAAATGAACTGTTGATGGTTTTTGCAGCGTTTGAAAGTTGTAGGGTGTTATTTGCGAATCAAAATTTTGCATGGTGCATTTTTATAATTTTTAGGTTTTTTAGGGTATTTGTCAGGGTATTCTTACAAGTCTTTACTTTTGAGGGTGTTTCGTAAGTTTTAAAACTTTCGGGGTTTTTTTACGTAAATCTCAAAAATTTTATGGCTATTTGTAAGTCTAGTGGCATTTTGAGGAGGCACGTGCGATGCACGTGCTTGCTCCATCAGGTAGGTGGACGAAAAATTTCAACGAACTGTTGATGGTTTTTGCAAAGTTGTAGGGTGTTGTTGGCAAATTAAAATTTTACAGTGCGATTTGTAATTTTTAGGTTTTGTGTATTTGTTAGTGTATTTTTACAAGTTTTTACTTGTTGAGGGTGTTTCGTGTAAGTTTTAAAACATTCAGGGATTTTTATGTAAATTCCAAAATTTTTTAGGGGCTATTTGTAAGTCTAGTGGCATTTTTAGTGAGTGGTGCTACATAAAATTCTTGATGTAGTTTTAGGTTTTTAGTGTATTTGTTAGGATATTTTTGCAAGTTTTACTTTTTGAGGTGTTTAGTGTAAGTTTTAAAACTTTCGGGGTTTTATGTATATCTCAAAATTTTTAAGGCTATTTGTAAGTCTAGTGGCATTTTGAGGAGGCACGTCGCGATGCGTGCTTGCTCCATCGTAGGTGGACGAAAAATTTCAACGAACTGTTGATGGTTTTGCAAAGTTGTAGGGTGTTGTTTGCAAACCAAAATTTTGCATGGTGCGATTTGTAATTTTAGGTTTTGTGTATTTGTTAGGGTATTTTTAAAAGTTTTACTTGTTGAGGGTGTTTCGTGTAAGTTTTAAAATTTTTAGGGTTTTATGTAAATCCTAAAATTTTTAAGGGGCTATTTGTAAGTCTAGTGGCATTTTTAGTGAGTGGTGCTACATAAAATTCTTGATGTAATTTTTAGATTTTTAGTGTATTTGTAAGGGTATTTTTGCAAGTTTTACTTTTTGAGGTGTTTAGTGTAAGTTTTAAAACTTTTAGGATTTTTATGTAAAGTTTGCTACAGTAACACCATATAGGCTGGTGAGGAGGCGTCACGATGCGTGCTTGCTCCATCAGTGGAGTGGACGAAAAATTTAAATGAACTGTTGATGGTTTTGCGGCGTTTGAAAGTTGTAGGGTGTTGTTTGCGAATCAAAATTTTGCATGGTGCATTTTGTAATTTTAGGTTTTTAGTGTATTTGTCGGGGTATTCTTACAAGTCTTTACTTTTGAGGGTGTTTCGTGTAAGTTTTAAAACTTCGGGGTTTTATGTATATCTCAAAATTTTTAAGGCTATTTGTAAGTCTAGTGGCATTTTGAGGAGGCACGTCGCGATGCGCGTGCTTGCTCCATCGTAGGTGGACGAAAAATTTCAACGAACTGTTGATGGTTTTGCAAAGTTGTAGGGTGTTGTTTGCGAATCAAAATTTTGCATGGTGCGATTTGTAATTTTAGGTTTTTGTGTATTTGTTAGGGTATTTTTAAAAGTTTTACTTGTTGAGGGTGTTTCTGTAAGTTTTAAAATTTTTAGGGTTTTATGTAAATCCTAAAATTTTTAAGGGGCTATTGTAAGTGTAGTGGCATTTTTAGTGAGTGGTGCTACATAAAATTCTTGATGTAATTTTTAGATTTTTAGTGTATTTGTAAGGGTATTTTTGCAAGTTTTACTTTTGAGGGTGTTTAGTGTAAGTTTTAAAACTTTTAGGATTTTTATGTAAAGTTTGCTACAGTAACACCATATAGGGTTGAGGAGGCACGTCGCGATGCGTGCTTGCTCCATCAGTGGAGTGGACGAAAAATTTAAATGAACTGTTGATGGTTTTCGCGGCGTTTGAAAGTTGTAGGGTGTTGTTTGCGAATCAAAATTTTGCATGGTGCATTTTTGTAATTTTTAGGTTTTTTAGGGTATTTGTCAGGGTATTCTTACAAGTCTTTACTTTTGAGGGTGTTTCGTGTAAGTTTTAAAACTTTCGGGATTTTCTATGTAAATCCCAAAATTTTTAAGGTGCTATTTGTAAGTCTAGTGGCATTTTGAGGAGGCACGTCGCGATGCGTGCTTGCTCCATCAGTGGAGTGGACGAAAAATTTCAACGAACTGTTGATGGTTTTGCAAAGTTGTAGGGTGTTGTTTGCAAATTAAAATTTTACAGTGCGATTTGTAATTTTAGGTTTTTGTGTATTTGTTAGGGTATTTTTAAAAGTTTTTACTTGTTGAGGGTGTTTCGTGTAAGTTTTAAAACATTCAGGATTTTTTATGTAAATTCCAAAATTTTTAAGGGGCTATTTGTAAGTCTAGTGGCATTTTTAGTGAGTGGTGCTACGCAAAAATTACTGATGTAATTTTTAGTTTTTTAGTGTATTTGTAAGGGTATTTTTGCAAGTTTTTACTTTTTGAGGGTGTTTCGTGTAAGTTTTAAAACTTTTAGGGTTTTTATGTAAAGTTTGCTACAGTAACACCATATAGGGTTGAGGAGGCACGTCGCGATGCGTGCTTGCTCCATCAGTGGAGTGGACGAAAAATTTAAATGAGCTGTTGATGGTTTTTGCAGCGTTTGAAAGTTGTAGGGTGTTGTTTGCGAATCAAAATTTTGCATGGTGCATTTTTGTAATTTTTAGGTTTTTAGGGTATTTGTTAGGGTATTCTTACAAGTCTTTACTTTTTGAGGGTGTTTCGTGTAAGTTTTAAAACTTTCGGGGTTTTTATGTATATCTCAAAATTTTTAAGGCTATTTGTAAGTCTAGTGGCATTTTGAGGAGGCACGTCGCGATGCGTGCTTGCTCCATCAGTGGAGTGGACGAAAAATTTCAACGAGCTGTTGATGGTTTTGCAAAGTTGTAGGGTGTTGTTTGCAAATTAAAATTTTACAGTGCGATTTGTAATTTTAGGTTTTTGTGTATTTGTTAGGGTATTTTTAAAAGTTTTACTTGTTGAGGGTGTTTAGTGTAAGTTTTAAAACTTTTAGATTTTTATGTAAATTCCAAAATTTTTAAGGTGCTATTTGTAAGTCTAGTGGCATTTTTAGTGAGTGGTGCTACATAAAATTCTTGATGTAGTTTTAGGTTTTTTAGTGTATTTGTTAGGATATTTTTGCAAGTTTTTACTTTTTGAGGGTGTTTAGTGTAAGTTTTAAAACTTTCGGGGTTTTATGTAAATACTAAAATTTTAGAGTCATGTGCGGTGCGTGCTTGCTCCATCAGTGGAGTGGACGAAAAATTTCAACGAACTGTTGATGGTTTTTGCAAAGATGTAGGATGTTGTTTGAAAATCAAAATTTTGCATGGTGCGATTTGTAATTTTTAGGTTTTTTTAGTGTATTTGTCAGGGTATTTTTGTAAGTTTTTACTTTTTGAGGGTGTTTCTGTAAGTTTTAAAATTTTTAGGGTTTTTTATGTAAATCCTAAAATTTTTAAGGGGCTATTTGTAAGTGTAGTGGCATTTTTAGTGAGTGGTGCTACGCAAAAATTACTGATGTAATTTTTAGATTTTTTAGTGTATTTGTAAGGGTATTTTTGCAAGTTTTTACTTTTTCAGGGTGTTTCGTGTAAGTTTTAAAACTTTTAGGATTTTTATGTAAAGTTTGCTACAGTAACACCATATAGGGCTGGTGAGGAGGCACGTGCGATGCACGTGCTTGCTCCATCAGGTAGGTGGACGAAAAATTTAAATGAACTGTTGATGGTTTTTGCAGCGTTTGAAAGTTGTAGGGTGTTGTTTGCGAATCAAAATTTTGCATGGTGCATTTTTGTAATTTTTAGGTTTTTTAGGGTATTTGTCAGGGTATTCTTACAAGTCTTTACTTTTTGAGGGTGTTTCGTGTAAGTTTTAAAACTTTCAGGGTTTTTTATGTATATCTCAAAATTTTTAAGGCTATTTGTAAGTCTAGTGGCATTTTGAGGAGGCACGTGCGATGCACGTGCTTGCTCCATCAGGTAGGTGGACGAAAAATTTCAACGAACTGTTGATGGTTTTTGCAAAGTTGTAGGGTGTTGTTTGCAAATTAAAATTTTACAGGGTACGATTTGTAATTTTTAGGTTTTTTTGTGTATTTGTTAGGGTATTTTTAAAAGTTTTTACTTGTTGAGGGTGTTTCGTGTAAGTTTTAAAACATTGAGATTTTTATGTAAATTCCAAAATTTTTAAGGGGCTATTTGTAAGTCTAGTGGCATTTTTAGTGAGTGGTGCTACATAAAATTCTTGATGTAGTTTTAGGTTTTTAGTGTATTTGTTAGGATATTTTTGCAAGTTTTACTTTTTGAGGGTGTTTAGTGTAAGTTTTAAAACTTCGGGGTTTTATGTATATCTCAAAATTTTTAAGGCTATTTGTAAGTCTAGTGGCATTTTGAGGAGGCACGTCGCGATGCGTGCTTGCTCCATCAGTGGAGTGGACGAAAAATTTCAACGAACTGTTGATGGTTTTGCAAAGTTGTAGGGTGTTGTTTGCAAATTAAAATTTTACAGTGCGATTTGTAATTTTAGGTTTTTGTGTATTTGTTAGGGTATTTTTAAAAGTTTTACTTGTTGAGGGTGTTTAGTGTAAGTTTTAAAACATTGAGATTTTTATGTAAATTCCAAAATTTTTAAGGGGCTATTTGTAAGTCTAGTGGCATTTTTAGTGAGTGGTGCTACATAAAATTCTTGATGTAGTTTTAGGTTTTAGTGTATTTGTTAGGATATTTTTGCAAGTTTTACTTTTGAGGGTGTTTAGTGTAAGTTTTAAAACTTTCGGGGTTTTATGTAAATACTAAAATTTTAGAGTCATGTCGCGGTGCGTGCTTGCTCCATCGTAGGTGGACGAAAAATTTCAACGAACCTGTTGATGGTTTTGCAAAGATGTAGGATGTTGTTTGAAAATCAAAATTTTGCATGGTGCGATTTGTAATTTTAGGTTTTAGTGTATTTGTTAGGATATTTTTGCAAGTTTTACTTTTGAGGGTGTTTAGTGTAAGTTTTAAAACATTGAGATTTTTATGTAAATTCCAAAATTTTTAAGGTGCTATTTGTAAGTCTAGTGGCATTTTTAGTGAGTGGTGCTACATAAAATTCTTGATGTAGTTTTAGGTTTTAGTGTATTTGTTAGGATATTTTTGCAAGTTTTACTTTTGAGGGTGTTTCGTGTAAGTTTTAAAACTTTGGGGTTTTATGTAAATACTAAAATTTTAGAGTCATGTCATGGTGCTGCGTGCTTGCTCCATCGTAGGTGGACGAAAAATTTCAACGAACCTGTTGATGGTTTTGCAAAGATGTAGGATGTTGTTTGAAAATCAAAATTTTGCATGGTGCGATTTGTAATTTTAGGTTTTAGTGTATTTGTTAGGGTATTTTTGTAAGTTTTTACTTTTTGAGGGTGTTTCGTGTAAGTTTTAAAACTTTCAGGATTTTCTATGTAAATCCCAAAATTTTTAAGGTGCTATTTGTAAGTCTTGTGGCATTTTTAGTGAGTGGCTTCTGATGCAGAAATTACTATAGCAAAAGGTAAAGGCATTGGTCCGGTGAAAATACTTAAAAGATCAGAAGAAATGCGCTACAAGATCGCCTCGTGGCTTTTAATATATAGAGAGATAGTATATATCCCTCCTTCAAATATAAAGAGAAATTGGTGAACTGTTCTAGGAAGTATAAAAACATATCATGTGTGAAAAAAAATTGCCACATGTCATGTCTATCTATCTTATTAGAAGCTTAGATGTGTAGACCTATTTCTATTTTCACCTAAGAATTCTTATCAAATTAAAATTATTCATAATTAGAAAATTCTAATAATCAAAACATTTCTTTCTAATCCTATCTTCATATTAGAATCCTCATCTAATTAAGACTATTCATAATTAGAAAATTCTAATAATCAAAACTCTCTTTTATATAAAAGGGTTTTCAAGATTATAAAATTATCAATCACCCCTTCAAAATCCAAAATTACAACAATATCTTGAAACTCTAAAATTACAAACAATCCCGTGAGATCCAAAATTACAAACAACCCTTGAAATCCAAAAATTACAAATAGCCCCCTAAAAAATAAAAAATTCCAAAAAAGGTATGTGAAAATTGAAAAAATTGCACAGAACGCCTTAAGATTCAAAATTTTCAAATAAACCTCTAAAAAATTCAAAAACACAAATAGCACCATAGAATTAAGAAAATTATAAACAGTCACCTTTAAAATTCAAAATTACAAACAATCCTAGAAAATTTAGAAAATACAAATAGTCCTCTAAAAGTACAAAAATTACAAATAGCCCCTGAAGTTTTACAATCAATCCCTAAAAATTTTTACAACCAGACCTCTTGATTTGAAATTACAAATATCCCCATGAAAATTTACAAACAACCCTTTAGAAATTTTACAACTAGACACATGAAAGTTGCAAAATAATAAATACCCTCTTGAAAAATTTAAAACATTAGAAATAACTCCTAAAAATTTTACAAATAACCCCTTAAAAAATTCAAAAATTAGAAAATGTCCCTTGAAAAATTTATAAAGAGCCACCAAAGTTTTAAAATTACAAATGACCCAATAATAATTTTACAAAACAAAGCCCTAAAGACTTTACAGCCACTCCTTGAAAGTTCCAAAAAATACAAATAACCCTGAAAACTTTGAAAAATTACAATAAACCCTCTAATAGTTTCAAAAACCACAAAACAGCCCCCTAAAAGTTTTAAAATTTACAAACAACACCCCGATAATTTCTAAAATTACAAATAGCCCCCTAATTTAACATATTATATAATAATATTATAATATATCATTAGTGTGGGGGAGGCATAAGATAGGAGGGTATAATAGTCATGGGAAGTCTCATGTCCCTAATACTAAGGGATGGTGGTAAGCGTAGCGACTAGGTCAGGTTGGCCCACGATCAGCACTAACCCAATCCATTTTGGGTTGGGTTTGACCTGGCTCATTAGCATCCGGGCCAGGTTTGGCCTGGTTTGATTTCAAAGTGAGTCAGGTATGGGTTTGTTTATGAAACCCAGGATCGAACCCTAACTAGATACACAAACCTAGCCCAGCTCGGACCACACCTAAGCCCGGACTGAGCTCGGAACTTGACCCGCACCCAACCCCCACATTGACATAAGTTATTAGTAACTAAATTTCTTATTAGTAACTAATTAACTATTATTAACTATTCAATAATTTAAAAAGTTAATAACATAGTAATTTTGTATTTTTTTTCAAGCAAACAATTGGTAGGTCGAGTTTATAACCTTCCTCAAGAAGTAACAAAATCCCAACTGGTTGGTCAAATTTCTTCTAAAATCAAGTTTTAAAAAAGACTCAAAAGAGAAAAAAGAAAAGAAAAGAAAAAGAAAAAGAAAAAGAAAAAGAAAAATAGTGTGTTGGGTTGACCAACTTGGCCGATTCAGCGAGTCGGGTTGGGTTGTGCTCCCAGCTTGGCCACCCAGACTTTGGTCCCACTCAGCGTCAAGGTTGGTCTGAACCGACCTGACCTAGATCAGCTCTGAACCGGTGAGATTTGGCCCAAGTTAGCCTAACCTGGCCCAGTTACCAGAGCTAGATGGTGGAACTTCTATTACTCATTTTAAGGATTAGAGGGAAGTCTTAATCTCATCCGTATTCCAATCCTGAGCGAACCAAATATAGACTTGATTGAAAGTTTGGGACATTGAAATCTCAATCCCTTTCTCAGGGAGCCAAACGTGCCTATGTTTTTATCCAATTAAATATCTTTCTAAAAAAATATAAAATATCGTCATACATCATGTTCTTAGTTTTAACGTATTTGAAGGGTAGCTTGACGTATTCGAAGGGTGTATAAACCAACATATATAAACTAAAGAAATCAAAATAATCTAAGCATGGGCATAATACTCGTACATCATAGAGAAAGTATCAAGTGGACTTGGTTTATGACATCAATGTTGGTGCACGCTACCCGCAACCTGACACCAATCGTTGCGCACCAACCGACAATCTATGCGGAAGCATCACCAAAACAACTGATTAGATCTCCTCCTTCTTTGTAAACCAATGGATTAGCGGGTGATGTGGAAACTCCGAGAAACTATGAGTTCGAACAAAAGAGAAAAGACAATATACCGCAGCAAATTAATAGATCAAGAGACAAAGACATGAGATTTACGTGGTTCGGCAATCGCCTACATTTATGGGGAGAGATTTGAGTCTTCCTTTATTTTAGAGATTATAAAAATACCATCTTTCTTGTGATCTCTAAAGATTCCACAAGAAACTCTCTTCAATCTCACTAAAAGATCTCTCAAAATCCTAGATTTCTCTCCTTAGTTTCCTCTACTTCTCTCTTACAAGATGCAACTCTCCTTGGCTTTCATATGGCTTAATTTATAATGAACATCTCAAGGGGTATTTAACGAGCTTTCTCATACCTTGAATTACTGTAGGACTATTTCTATGACTTGGATTACCAATTCTAATTTTTTCTAATTACAATTCAATCCTAATTGCAATTGATTCTTTCCAATCAAATTCAATCATCAATCCAAGTCCAACTAGGAAATCCTAAAATACAAGACTGGTCTCAATAATTAAATGTGCACCAAAGAGATATAAACCATTGGATCCGTATGTGAATCTCGAAGTCCAATAATCTAAGAGTTGACATCTCTTTAGCGCACATTTAATGTCATGGATCTGAAACCAATTAATTCTTTCTCTATCAATATGTAAGTGCAATGGAGTGTTTGTTTTGCAAACCAAATATCTTGAGAGTAGAGAAATAAGAGTTGACGTGACAATATTCTTTATCTACTTATTAATTATCATATTAGAGTTTTCATGGGTTTAAATTTATTAATAATTATAAAAGATAAACTAACAAGAAGATAAAATTTAATTGAAGATCAATGTAATCTGTTCAACTCTTTAATTTTAGCCTCTATTTGGTGTAACTTTAGGTTACTAATCTATGCCTTGTCTTTGGAAGAAAGGGAGTATGTTAAGAGGAAGAAGAAGAGGAGGATAGTTTTGAAATATAAATAGTTTTTAACAATTTTTTTAACAACATGATGTTTTATAACAAAAAAATAATATTAAGAATTTCATAATAAATTGTCAAGTTCAAGGCAGTTTCATAATAATTGCCCTATTCTAATATGGGTACCCTTCTAATATTAAAGATTTGTGGTTTGATATCAAAAAACCACCTTGCCTAACTAAGCTGCTCGAACTTACCTGCTAGTGTACAAACCCGCGGCAGTAAGGGTGCAAAATCGTATCCGTATCCGCAGAAATATCCATAACAATATCCTTACGGATACGGACATAGTTACTAATATATATAACTGATATGATATGGTTATATAGTGAAATATCCGGATCCGTATCCGAAATATCCGAATATATGTTGATCATGCAACTAAAATTTTTTAATACTTAGATTAATGGATTTGACTAATTTTAATGATAAAGAGATCTACTCTTAGCTTTTTAGATATAATGAACACATTAATGAACTCTCTTGTATAGTAGGAACTATATATATTTTTTTCTATATTATCTGGTTTTCTCATATCCGTTTTGTATTCGCATGCATATCCGCATATATATCTACATACATATCCATATCCGTGTATCCGTATCCAATTTTAAAGGATATGAATATGAGTTTTTCTTATTGAGATATATTTGTATCCGTGATTAGTAAACAGATATGGATATGATAAACAAAATATCCGAGCCCTATTCGAACTGTCTGCAGCGACAGTCCTGTTCTGCGAGAAAGTATCCAGCGCATTGACTTTACCACCTCATCGTGCTTATGTGGTACATTTACCCTATAGGAAGATGCCACGTGTACCTCTAATCTTATCTTTATATAAGAATCTAAATTAAATAAAACTAACCATAATTACAATATTCTAAATCGTAAAAATTAAGGAGTTAACTACCAAATTAAAACTAATTAAAACTAACCATAACTATAATGCTCTCTTTCGTATTCGTTATCTTTTATTTTTTTTCTCTGTTGTCGCTTCTCCATTACCCGCTCGCGCGAATTGTATCAGGGAAAAAATAATTAGTTATGGTGCATGTGATTTGGATTTGATGTATTTTTTAGCTAAGAATTATATTTGATGCAATCAACGGCTTAATGTTGGCTTATGCGATCAATTTTGGTTTAAATATGTTATCTCTTGTGATTCATTTCATGGTGATATTATTTCTAGGTTATCAAATAATTTGATTGCATAATGAAAATAATTACTACATAGCACAAGACTACAATGAATATTAAGTTATTAGTGTACAAAGTTTTAGTTACATAATATCAATTTACATCACGTATTTCAAATATTTAGCCTCTCTGTTCAGATTTCTCAGTTGAGATGGGTTTAATTGAAATTGGCTTTAACATATGTGAAAGGTTCAAACAAATTATAGGGAAGAGACAAGAAAAAAAATTGCAATTAAAAGTAATGTAATAAACCATAATACGGTAATGGAGAAGCGACATGAGAGAAATAAAATAAAAGATAACGAAAGAGAACATTATAGTTATAGTTAGTTTTAATTAGTTTTAATTAGTTTTAATTTGGTAGTTAACTCCTTAATTTTGAGATTTAGAATATTGTAATTATGGTTAGTTTTATTTAATTTAGATTTTTATATAAAGATATGATTAGAGGTACACGTGGCATCTTCCTATAGGTGAATGTACCACATAATCACGATGAGATGGTAAAGTCAATGCGCTGGATACTTTCTCGTGTTCTTCATCCACCCTGATGAGCATTGAGCAGTTCGCGGGCCCCACTTCCTGCTATCGTGCGCCCTTCCCTTGTCACTCAGCACATAAAATACCAATCACTCCTCGACCGACAAAAAAAAAAGCGATTCCGCTAAAAAAAAACCCCATTCCACCGATCAATCAACTCGACAATCGATGGGCGGCGACGGAGCGCCGGCGATGGGAGGAGCGGCCGAGGGGCAGTACGTGAAGGCCAAGACCTCAGTTTGGTGGGATATTGAGAACTGTCAAGTTCCTCGATCTTGCGATCCCTACTTGATCGCTCAGAATATAAGCTCGGCGTTGGCGGCCATGGATTATAAAGGGGCGGTGACGATCTCGGCGTATGGGGACACGAGCAATATCCAGATGGCGGTTCAGCAGGCGCTCTCCAGTACTGGGATCTCGCTCAATCATGTGCCTGCTGGTATAAAATCATAAACTTGAAACCCTAATTTTTAAGTAATTTGTTGATGTTTTTTTTTTTAGCTGGATGATGGTTTTAAGTGTGAGATTGTGAAATTTTTGTGTGATCTGTCTTGGTTTTAGGGTTTTGGAAGTGTTTTATGGTGAAAAATTACATCTTTAGAAACTTGAGTGTTCAAAATGCAACTGTAATTGACCAATTAATCTTTGACTTGTGATTGTAGTGCTAGCCCTCTTTCTCTAAGAGGATTCAATCAGTGTGTTATCGTCTGCTCTTTATAATAGATATTATTTCGTATTTGTCATTTATGTGACCTGAAGCTAGAAGGAAACAGTGTTGACGCAGCTAATACTTCAAGGCGATCTATTTTAGTGTGCATAAGATCCGTGCTGATCTATGTTTACAAGTATAGGAATTAGGGAGAAAGTGGTTATATGTCAGTTTAGGCATTCAATGTTTTGAAATAGTAGTTTTGAACAATATTATTCAATTATGATGTTGTAATTTATGTGTTCTACGTTTGAACTGCATGCATTACTTGTTAAATTGTTTATATATTCCAATTAGTTTGTTAAAGCAATGATGGAGTATATAATTGAAATATTAGTTGAACATAAGCAATGACATCTTTTTTATTTTATATTCTTAATCTGCTTTTCAGTCCAAATTTTTGGGATGAAAGGCTTCGTTGTTGCTATTGTTGTAGTTTTTTCTGTTTAGATGATTCATCTGATTGTTCCTGCCCGTGGAGGAGTATTTTACTATCAGCTCACTCCCAGTGGATGATGGACAGTGTTTTCCTACTCCTAGGAAAAACAATGGAGTAGGAAAAAGAATAAACATGTCTGACGGCTAAACTACCAGATTGATATTCAAAATCGACCCCATTTACCACTTTGGTATTTAAATACGCTCCGGTGTCTTTTTGGTATTTAAAGTGTGTAAAAGTGACAATTAGGTATAAAAACTGGTTTTTCTAGAGAGAACTATTTGGAAAATTTATTCCACCCCCTATCTCTTAAGGGCCAATTTAGTTTTTTTTAGTGTGTTTTTGCTTATTTTTTCAAGAAGTGGCCAATAATGTTGTTTGGGGCAGATGGGGCAGCTCAACATATAGTAGCTAAAGCAACTAGTTTTGTGACAAAGGCAGTTTTAAGGGGGTATTTTTAGAAGCAACATGAGAATGTTTTTAAAAGCAGCTTCTGCTTTTTTTAGTTTATATCCTATACATATCTTTTATCTTTTAACATTGATCATTAAGCACAGTTCTACTAAACACCTGAACTGTTTTTAAAGCAGTTTTTGATATTTAATTACCAAATAATTATTTTCAGCAGTTTATATAAGTTGCTTTTATAAGCTGTTTTTATAAACAACTTATTATAAGCTCCAGCAATACCAAACTGGCCCCAAATTGACTGTATTTTACCACCTTCTCCTCTTTCAACCAATCCAAACTTAAACTTCTTCTACTCGTTCCTTCTTCACCTCTCTTTCTCTTTCATCAATACAAAGCCCCCCTTCTTCTCCTTCAACCTATTAAAACACAAACCCTAATTCAAATGATCAACCCCTTGTTTGGATTAGGGTTTGGGTTTGAATTTTGATTAGGGTTTAGGTTTGAATTGGGATAGGTTGAAGGAGGAAGGGCTCCATTAATGAGAGAGAAGGAAAGGGTGAAAAATGGTCTTTTTGGGTAGAAAGATAGAAGAAATTTGAGTTTTGGGAGGTTGAAGGAGAAGAAGGGTGTAAATTGCAATAAATTTAAGAATCAAGGGGTGGTGGAAATTTTTCCAACAGTCCTCGTTAGAGGAAAATGAATGCCCATGAGTTTTTGTACCTAATTGCCACTTTTACACACTTTAAATACCAAAAAGACTTCGGAGCGTTTTTAAATACCAAAGTGGTAAATAGCGTCTAATTCAAATACCAATCTGATAGTTTAGCCTATGTCTGACTATGCCCAATCACAAGTGTTTTCCTACTCCATGACCGTAAAAAACCTTTAGTATATGGCATACAAACCAAGGACTGATGGAATCATGGGATGATAAATCCAATAATGTTTCTACCAAAAATTTGGACCCATGGAGTAGAATTGAAATAACAGTACAACATTTGTCTAGCATTTTTGTGGCTAATGCCAGTCTCTCTGGTTATGATGTCATGGTACTGATTTGCATCTCTCTTCCTTATCTTACAATTCTCAGCTAAATGTTAATATATCAGGAAGAAATGCTACGTGGAGACAAGCAAGCACTTGTATTTGTTTTGATTGCGAAGGCTATCTCTCTTAAGGCTTGCTGATTCTTGAGAGCTGATTTAGATCAAACTGCGTATGAATGTATATGCTATTTCTTATCGGATTCAACAATCCTTTTAACTGCCACTCAAGTTAGTGTATTTATTTCGCCAACTAACTTCAGCGATGCATTTTTATTCAATAGCATAGGTGGTAGTGTACACTTGTTGGCAGAGAGGTAAGATTAGGAATGTGTTTTTCCTTGAGTTGAAGAATCAATTTCCAATAAGATCTAGGGGTTGGGAATATGAATAATGAGACTAATATTATGTGGAATTGCATGTCTTCATGTAGTAAGAAGGTGGCTAAAGATATACTAGGAGAATCTAAAAGTTGTAGGTTAGATGGTAAGGAGAGTTGGTGGTGGAATGAGGATGTGCAAAAGACGATTAGAGAGAAGAAAATATTATATAAAGAGTGGCAAAAGTGTAGGAGCAAGGAAAACTTGGAGAACTATAAGCCAGCGAGGAAGGAAGCAAAAAGAGCGATTAGTGAGACTAAATACAAGGCTTATGAGAATTTCTATAATAAGTTAGAATCTAAGGAGGGGGAGAAAGATATATATAAGCTTGCTAAGATTAGAGAAATGAAGAGTATTGATTTGGGTAATAGTAGGTGTATTAAAAGCGAAGATCAAATAGTTCTAGTAACCGACGGGGAAATAAAAGAGAGGTGGAGTTACTTTTATAAATTATTTAATTATAACCAAACAAATGAGCAACATAGAGAACTTCACCATGGAGTGAATGATAGAAACTATAGATATTGTCAAAAAATTAGGATTAGTGAGGTTAAAGATACTCTAAAAAAAATAAAAAGTGGTAGAGCCGTAAGACCGGACGGTATCCCTATTGAAGTTTGGAAATGTCTTGGAGATATAGGCTTAGGATGGTTAACTAAATTATTTAATAAGATTGTCGAGACAAAGAGGATGCCTGATGAGTGGAGGATTAGTACTTTGATATCGATATACAAGAATAAAGGAGATATACAAAGTTGTTCAAATTATTGTGGTATAAAACTCATGAGTCATACTATGAAATTTTGGGAGAGAGTAATTGAGCAAAGACTAAGAAAAAAGACAAGTGTATCTGAAAATCAATTTGGTTTTATGTCGGGAGGTCAACTATGAAACCTATACATATTTTGAGACGGTTGATAGAGATATAGAGAGAAGAGAAATGATCTACATATGATTTTCATAGATCTAGAAAAAGCTTATGATAGAGTGCCTAGA
This sequence comes from Asparagus setaceus, assembly GCA_012295165.1. NCBI lineage: Eukaryota > Viridiplantae > Streptophyta > Magnoliopsida > Asparagales > Asparagaceae > Asparagus > Asparagus setaceus. The sequence goes on from CM022702.1 coordinate 76,297,802, forward strand.
GAGGTAATGTGGTGGGTTTTAGAAAAGAAATATGTATCTAATATATATATATATATATATATATATATATATATATATATATATATATATATATATATATATATATATATAGAGCAAGGCTCCTATGAACTTAAGTTCATAATGAATAGTGGTGCACCAACTTTTTATCCACTCATCTTGTCTTGAGATTTGTGATGCACAAATCTCAAAGTGAGTTTTATATCTTTCACGGATCCCAAAGCAAGATGAGTGGTTAGAAAAGTTGGTGCACCACTATTCATTATGAACTTAAGTTCATATAAGGCTTATCTATATATATATATATATATATTGATGTGATTAAAGATATGTATGATAGAGTAACAACTAGAGTAAGAACTAATGAAGGAGAGATTAAACCGTTTTCTATTATTATAGGTTTTCACCAAGCGTTAGCCTTAAGTTGTTATCTTTTTGCACTAGTTTTTGACCAACTTACTAGGCACATTCAAGATGAAATCCCATGGTGTATATTATTTGTGGATGATATAGTGCTAGTTGACGAAATTAGAAGATGTATAATTTTTAAAGTAGAAAGGTGGAGATAAACTATTGAATCTAAAGGTTTTAGAATTAGTAGAATAAAAATAAAATATATAGAGTGCATTTTAGTAAAACTAAAAAGAAAAGAAAAGAGCATATAGTACATATTGATGATCAAGAAATATCTAAAAGTAATCATTTTTGCTATTTAGGATCAATCATTCAACACAATGGTGAGATTGCGGATGATATTGTTCATTGAATCAAATCGGGATGGTTGAAATAGAGGAGTATTTCGGGAGTTTTATGTGATCGTAGGATACCAATAAAACTAATGGGAAAATTCTATAAGACGGTTATAAGACCAACAATGCTTTATGGGTCAGAGTGTTGGTCAATTAAAAAATAACATGTGCAAAAGATGAGTGTAGCAGAAATGAGAATATTGCAATTGTTTTGTGAGTATACACTAAAAGATAGGATGAGAAATGAGTTTGTTCCCATTGAGGATAAAATGAGACAGAATCGACTAAGATGGTTTGATCATGGACAACGGAAACTTCTTAGTGCACCGGTTAGGAAAAGTGATAGTAGTATAGTTAATGGGGTTAGGAAATTTAAAGGTAGACCTAAAAGAACTTGGTTGAAAGCAATTAAGAAGGATATGATAATGTTTAACTTAATGGAGGAGATATCTCATAATAGAATGGAATGGAAGAATAGAATTCATGTAGCCGACCCCAAACATTTGGGATAAATGCTTTGATGATGTTGTATCTAGGGGGTTGGGAAGAGAATCAAACTATGCAAACTATAATTACTTGTTAAATCTTGTTAAGTTATACCATGCTTTGATATGATAATTCTAAACTCTAATGTGGCTTGTAATAATCAGAACTGGAATGACTCATCTTTTTTTTAAATTTATCTTCAATCATGTTTAGCATATTAATTTTCTGGTTAGAACTGTAAATCAAGTTGCAGTAAATTAATATCTAAAATACCGATGTCACTACTTTACAGGTCAGTGCCTAATTTACATTCTTATGTTCACTCACTGTTCTTTAGTTATCTAACTTCACTCGTCTTTGACATCTGATCGTCACATAGACATCAAGTATATAATAATATGTATGATGACAGGGGATCTAACACCTTTTTCCATTTGTGGCCGTTGTTGATAAAAGAGTTTTGAGGGTGATGTGAATCCATGTCATAAAATTTCATTGTTCACCGCTCTCTTGATGACCCATAGGTTGGTTTAATCTCTTACTTGTAGCTCTGTTCTTTCATAAAATTTCATTGTTCACCGCTCTCTTGATGACCCATAGGTTGGTTTAATCTCTTACTTGTAGCTCTGTTCTTTCATAAAATTTCATTGTTCACCGCTCTCTTGATGACCCATAGGTTGGTTTGATCTCTTACTTGTAGCTCTGTTCTTTTACATTACATATGAGAGACTTGCTCTGCTGCCTTATATTCTCTTCTGCAAGGAGGTTCTTGTTTATGCAACATCGGTGGATGTCATGTTTGCAAACAGAACCTCATTGACCAATGCACTAACCAAGGAGAAAGTCAGGAGTTTTGACATTCAAGGGAGCCTAGTCTTCTTTATTTGCATTTTTGCTTTGCCAAATTACTAGAGTTATCAAAGGCTCTCACTGGCAAAACTAGCCGAAAAGTCATGGAGATTATAGCCTAAAGTCGTTGTCACCAAGAAGTCATGGAAATTATACCTACAAGCCGATAAGTTATGGTATTTAAGTAGACGCTTTGGCAAAGTATCTTTACAACTAGCTGAAATTCGTTAAATGACTAAAAAGTACATGCAATATTATTGATATAAAATTAGAATTATTAGGGGCAAAAACGGGAAATAAAATTTGACAGCTCCTTTCAAAATACAAAACGCTACTTGAGGTAGCTTTCCAAAAGCTACTTGCAAAAGACACGATCTCCAAAATAATCTCCTCCTATTTTTTGTCACCAAACAGCTTTACTAGCTTATTGATCAAGTCAATAAGACACAATCTCTTAGATAATACACTATTTTTTGTTGCCAAACAGTGCCAAAATCATTAGTGCATCAGCCCCTCAGTTGCAATCTCACCTCAGTATAAGCTACACCCAAATGGTTTTTGCTGAACTTTGCGCAAATTTTAGATCTTCCTTTTATATTTTGCTACGTATTTCTTGGGTAGTCTAGATCCTCTGCTAGTATATTGATAAATTTACCTAAATGCAGGTGTGAAAGATGCAAGTGATAAGAAAATTTTGGTGGACATGTTATTTTGGGCAGTGGATAATCCGCCTCCTGCAAATTATCTTCTTATTTCTGGTGATCGTGACTTCTCTAATGCCCTCCATCAACTAAGGATGAGGAGATATAATATTCTATTGGCGCAGCCTGTTAATGTATCCCAAGCTCTGGTTTCAGCTGCAAAGAACGTTTGGCTATGGGCTAACCTTCTGATTGGAGGACCACCATTGCCAGAGTCCCCTCAACGTCATACTGCATCAAGTACTAGTGGGTCAAATGTTGAGACACCTGCCCGTAGCATGCCAGACGCTTCACAGCCTACTGATTCTAATCAAAAGAATCATGGTAATAGAAAGGTTAAGAGACAGAATAAAGTCAAAAGAATTAAGGTAATAAAAAAGTTGATAACCAGAATAAAGTCTCATCAGAGCCAGCCGAATCCCAATATATCCCGAGCCACCCACGTTTCACAGTCTACTGATTCTAATCAAAAGAGTCATGGTAATAAAAAGGTTGATAACAGGAATGAAGTCAAGCAGAACCAAAAGACTCAGAGCCAGCGAAGTCCCAATATATCCAGAACCACCAACATTTCAAAGTCTACCGATTCTAATCAAAAGAATCGTGGTAATAAAAAGGTTGATAACAAGAATGAAGTCAAGCAGATCCGGAAGACTCGGAGCCAGCCAAATCCCAATATATCCAGTACCACCTACGTTTCACAGTCTACTGATTCTAATGAAAAGAATCATGGTAATAAAAAGGTTGATAACCGGAATGAAGTCAAGCAGAACCGAAAGACTCAGAGCCAGCCGAATCCCAATATATCCAGAGCCACTGGGCAGAACCAAAAGACTCAGAGCCAGCCGAATCCCAATATATCCAGAGCCACCTCCAGTGGAAGTCAAGGTCATCAACCCAATGCAAATACAGGAAGGCAAAGGCGAAGGAAGGCAAATGCATTGAAGAGACAAGAAGGTTAAGAATTGCTATTGCCCTTTTCATGCACTGCCTCTTCCCTGGCTTCTTTCCCCCTTTCCCTCCGCTTCTTTCTCCCCGCTTCAAGATGCTAGCTATGCTAAAGATATGGTCTTACGATGTGGTATTGAGAAACTGGCATGTGGGCCCCATGCGCACGCTTGTGGGTCCCGCATGACGACCTCCCGGTTCTGAGTACCATATTTGCAGTACTGTGTAGTTCAGTTAGCACTGCTATTTTTCTATTGCTTTGACCAGGTACTTCTACCACTAGTACTACTCAGTTTATCTTATACTATCATAAAAAAAATGGGCTAAATTATTAGATTGGTATTTAAAGTAGACCCTCTTTACCAATAGGGTATTTAAAAAAATCTGACGACAATATGGTATTTTATTTCACTGGTGACAATATGGTATTTTATTTCAGTCACTGTTACCACTAAGACCTTTTTTTCTCACCGGTGGCGAGAATTCCGCGGGAAATTTTTTTCACCCCCCTGAACCCAAATTATTAAATCTACACCTGAATGTGCTTCTTCTCCTTTTGCTTCATTTTCTTGTTTCTTCAGCTCCAAATCTGAAAATTTTCCTTTTATGCCATAATAATGTTGTTCTTCCTTAACAATTTGAAGTGCAGTTGAATGGTTTGATCCTTTATGTTGGGATCCTTATTTTTAAGTTTTTTTGGTTTTTATTGAATGCCTTTACTGGCTAATGGAAATGCAAATAGCATGAAAATTAGCAGATATTTAGACAAATAATAAGGAAAAAAGTGGGCATTCACTTTTTCCGCCATTTCTCCATAAATATTTGATTTTGTTTAAAAGTTTGGATACTTACCCAATACCCACACAATGCAGATACTATGATTCATAATGCCCTAAAAACATCTTTGTGCAAGAGAAGGGAATTTCTTCACTGAACTTAATTGAGGTTTGCACATTATGAAGTCATGGAGTTTGAGGAAATGCCTGACTGAGTTCGGATTGTCGGCAGAGATGGGATTAGCAGTGGGTTTGGAGGCGATGGATGAATTTTGTGGTGGAGAAGAGAACCCATATGATTTTATCAAGTAATCTTTGATGAAGGAATTGAGTTTTGAGAGATGGGTTCTTGGCTTGCAGAGTTTGAAAATGAGGAACTGTGAAGAATCAAATTGATAAAATATAATATAAGAAAAGATAATTCTTCTAAAGATCTAGCGGCATAAATGTTAATAGCTGAATATCGATAAAAAATGATGAGCAATTATGTCAACGACGATGCTCGGGACTTTGGCACCAAGATCTGCTTCGCGATTTGCTTCCCTAACCTCCCAGTGATAGATGCCATGCAAATTGCATAAAGTAGAAAGAGGGGCTACACATTTGGGCGTAGATTTAATAATTTGAGAGGTTAGGGGGGTGAAAGAAATTTTCCCGCTAGAAATCACGTCGCTAATGAGAAAAAGGGTCTTATTGGTTAATGGGGTTGAAAGAAAATACCATATTGTTGCCAGAGTTTTTAAAAATTTCTTATTGATAAAGAGGTTCTGCTTTAAATACCAATTTGGTAATTTAGCTTTAAATACCAATTTGGTAATTTAGCCTAAAAAAATGAGTAGGATGTGAAGACAGTTTCTGCCAAAAATTTCCTCCAATACAAATACATACATCCTAAAATACTTGCATGCATACATAAACCATGTATACATACTTAAATAACTATTTATGATAATTTTAGTAGCATCATGATATTGTATTATCTTAATTTTGTTATAATATATTATAGTACATAGTAATAATATATTAGAATATTTATAATATTAACATATAATAATATAATAAATGTAATTAGTCTATTATTAGAATATTTAAAAATAATAATATTTATAAATAAATATTTATAATGCTATTAACATTTATAATTTTGGTACAAGGAAAGGAAATTATTATCATTGTTTTATAATAATATTAGTAGTACTATGATATTATATTATCTTAATTTTCTTCTAATATATTATTGTAGTAATAATATATATTAAAATATTAATATATAATCATATTATTGTTAGAATATTTATAATGTAATAATATTATTAATATTTGTAATATTTATAGTATTAAGGAAAGGAAAAGAAACTTGTGGGCTTGCAAGGTCAACCATAAGAATTAAGGAAAAATTGTGTCTATGCCCCAAAAATAAAAAGGCAATGTGACTAAGCCCGTGTATTTTTGGATCATGTGCAAAAGTCCCAAATACACAGGTTTTATGTGTTTTAACCCTCATACGTTGCTAGCTCAACAATGAGAACAATTATCTTCATTAATCCCCAAAATACCCCTCATGATGTTGTTTGGAAAGCTAAAGAGGTAATTGTGTAGATTCATTGCGACCTATGAAGAATTAGCCGTGAATCTTAGCAATTGGATGTTAAATTAATTTGTTTTATATTATATTTATAGCACAATTATTAAATTTATACAGTACATATTAACTTGAACATTGGTTGTTAAGTTTACTTATTGGTTGTTAAGTTTAGAGTATAACTGTTAATTTTATAGAGACTATGTTATAGTTAATAGGGTATCATTAAGTTTTAGTGTTAAACGTCAGTTTTATTCGACAACTGTTTCTATAAGCTCGTAAATTCTTAAATTTGAATTTTTAATTTCAGGTTGTATTGTTTGTCTTATATATCTGATTTGGGTTGTATTGTTTGTCTTCTTTTGCTTAAAGATGCATAAAATCGGCTTGTAGAATCATTCATATATGTTTAACAACCATGCTTTATATTTAATAGTCAATGCATATGTTTCACAACTAATCTTTAACATTAACAACCAATATTTATATTTAACATGTAAACTCTTAAATTAACAAACAACTCATATGTTTAATAAGTAACCTTCATCTTCAACATACAACCGATAACTCTAACATCCAAGCTTTAACATTGACATTCAATTTTTAAAATTAACAACCAAGATATATAGTACTTAGCAGGCAAAACATATCTTTCCAAAACACTAACATCCAGACTTTAGTACAGGCATGCTTCATCATGTCTAAAGCAACCCCTCCCCTCTTTTTTTTCTTTCATATTTTCTTAAAGTGCTATCTCACTTTGGGGCAAAGATATCCAATCAAACAATTAAATTAAAAAAGATAATTAACTTTAAATAAACATATATAACTCATATATTTATCTGTTAAAATTCACTGCTAACTCATAATTAACGCAAGTAAACACAGTTAACATTTGTCTATTAAAATTCACTAGTAACTCATATATTTAACATCTATTTGTTAAAATTAACATGTAATGCATATAGTTAATATTTATGTATTAAAAATAACTTCTAATTCATATACTTAACATTTAAGTAGTATAGTTAACATGTTTCTATTTAACATAACCGCTATTCATAAGGTCGACTAATTTTGTAAAATTTAGAATGTAATCCTAATTTAAATATCTTTAATTGTCTACAAATAGGTTTAAGATCCAGTCTATAACTTTAGCAAATTATGCTACTCATGACAACTCCAGATGGAATGAGCATGTAAGAAGCTCTACACGAATCCTATCAGTTGCAATGAAGATAAAAAAAATAATGCAAATAGAGCAAGAAGCCCAACAAAATTTCAACATGAGATGACATAAGTCAACAACAAAATTTCTCCGTTTTCATTTAACCTTGAATAAGTAAGAAACCCAACTAAATTTCCTCTTCTTGAGCGGAGTAAGCCCAAGAGACAAGATTCAATCTTTTTCACTCTACTCTCATCAAAAGAGCTAAACAATAAAAAAGTAATTATCAAGTTTCAATCTTTCAACAAAAAAATTGGCTACTACATGGTAGGAGAGACCCAACTGCGGGTCATGATGGCCGGAGTAGAATCTGCCGCCACCGGAGGCGACCAAATCTCCATTGACAACCCCACTACCATCTCCAAAGAAGATGACAGCAGCAGTGGGCCTAACTGTCGTCAATGAGGCATGCCATCGGGATCAAAGAACTAGGCAATAACCAAAACCCCCAATCATCATAAACCGAGATAGTCCCAACGCTCTCCGGTGCCACATGCTCGAGATCAGTGTAGGCATTCCAGGATTTGTCCAAGACGAGTTGATGTCGTCTTCGCCTTTATCGAAGTTGGAGGTTGGAAAGAATTGATGGAGGGAAGAAACCCTAGGTTGGTCGAGTTGGGGGTGGAGGAGAGGGGTTGGGGCAAGCAGAGGGAGGTGGAGGAGGGGAAGGTGGATGGGGAGATGGTGGGGGTGTTGGTGCAGCGAAAGAGATCCATCAAGATTAAGGGAGATTTGGAGATGCTTGTAAGGATCTATTAAAGTGGGGATGAAGACAATGAAGAAGATGAAGAATGAGAGGTGTTGATGTATATAATCACAGTCACTAACCTCGGATGAGTTTAGCTTTAAAGAGAGCGGAGTCCGCTTTTTCTCCTAAAGCCCAAATGACACGACTCCACCCAAAGGATTCGCCTCACAACAAAGAAGAAGGACCTCGGAAGAGGCGGAGTTGGGATCTCCGGTGGTTCCTCCGACGGTCAAGTTAGTGGAGTGGGGGATAGTCTAATAGAGCAGGAATTCACTCAGGAGAGATTGCTTACCTTGTTAGCTGTTCACGTTTCTCTTTTATAGGTAGGGTTAAGGGGGTATTTCCGTCTTTCCATTAGTTTGGGAACCAGGTGAGTCACCCTCCCCTCCACGCGGTGAGCCGAGGATTGGTCAACATCCCTCCACCGCTAGAGTGGCCGGCCTTTACAGTGTCAAATTGGAAATGTCGAGGGTTGGTGTGGTCTATTCGCTATTAATAGGATGAGATCATACCGAGTCATGGGTCCGAGGTGCCTTAAATACCGTGGAGAGATGGGGAATTAAGGCCGCTGCATTTAATGCGATGTTGATGGGCTCGAAAATCGTGGTGGCCGCCGCTTGAGTGGAGAGAATCACGCAGGTGAGAGGGGGAGCCGTGGCGGATGGCGACTCATGCGGCTCTTAGGGCGCCCTCGGGATGATTTGCCGAGGGGACGATTAGGGCGCCTTATGCGTCGCCCTAGAGGACGAAAGTGGTCGAAGGGTAGGCCTGGATTCGTTCCACATTGTTTGGAGAGGTCGGCAACTTGTAGGAAGGGATCGTAACGGGCGGCGGGTCGGAAGGACGACTGACACCGCCTTCCGCGTCGTCCGAGAGAGAATCGCCGATGGTCGACTTGCACCGCTTCGCCGGTCATGGCGATGGTCGTCGATGGACCGGACCGGCCGGCATACGCGAGCCTGGCGGGTTGAGTGTGGAGGTTCTTGTCGGTCCTCATTGGTAAACAAGCGTTCGTTCAGATCAGCGCTTAGCTTTTCTCTTTAATCACTGATTAGTGGTTATGACCATAACAGTTGGCCCCTTTCGCTTGGAGTCGGTTGGAAACGAGTCCAAGTGAAATGAGTAGCGCGTTCGCCCGGAGGGGGTTCGAGGGGGTTCAACGCTACATCGATGGGACGGGCCGACGCCGCAGCAGCTTGGCCATTGGCGCCGCCGGGCGAGGTGGGGCCCTCGGGCTACCCGGCGTGCCTCGAGTGGGTTTTAATCCTCTCCGCTGATCGCGAAAGGGAGCTGTCGATGGGTCCCACCGTATAAATAGAGAGATGTGACGGAGGAAGGCATTCGCTTCTTCCCTCGCTACTTAACTTAGGCGATTTTCCCACGGTGGTGAAGGTCCCAGATGGATTCCGATCGTCATAAGCAACTTGATGAGTTCCGCTCAAGGTTACCCGTGACGCAAATGAGGTCTTTGCGCCGAATTCGACATACCGGAGGCGCATAAGTTGGAGGCTCCGTGAAATCATCTCCCAGATACACTACCACGGAAAGCGAGGGCTCCCTCAGATCTCAAACACTTGAATGCGGCCTCCGGTTGCCCGCACCCTTTTCTTGAAAAGTGTTTGATGAGTTAGGTGTCTCCCCAATGCAAATGACGCCAAACTCGATAGCCATATTGTTCTGCCACTGGCCATTCCGTTGGCTCGATTCTACCGACGATGAGCTTGCCGAAGCCACTTGGTCGGCGGCCAGCCCGTAAGACGCCACTATTACCTCCGGATGTCGGAGAATTCAAGGTTATCCTTGATCCGCCTAAGTCGATCAAAGGGTGGAAAGACAGTTCGTCGGGTCACCGGGGCGACTTCGAACTTAGGGTGTGCGCCCCGCCGAGATTAGAGAGAAACCCTAGAGCCTACATCCTTGCTCACGAGCACCGGCTACGAAGTCGGAGCAGATCGTTAACTACACTGGGTCACAGACGATGGACGCTTTGCTCGACAGTCGGTTTTACGGCTTCATGGGATTTCGCCCACTCCTCCCCGCCCTTCCGATGAGGCGAGGGCTCATAATGTGACTTTCGGGGACACGGAGAGCACTAAGGGTCGAACCCACCGTGAGGAGCTCCCTAAGAACCCAGAGAGGGGGTCTGCTCGGCTAAACGGCCGAGGAGCCAGTCGCCTGGGGAAATCGCCCCACGGGAGGAGGTGAGAGGTCCGACGGGGACCGACCGTGAAGCTGGATGCCGAGATATCGGCAAGGTGTCGCCTGGTGGCGGGCTCGGCTTCCGAGGACCCCAAGAAAAGAAAACCAGCCATGGTCCTCGAGGTGCTAGACGGGCGGGAGAGAGTGTGGAGCATCCGATTGGAGAGGAGCTGCTAGAGTCGGAGGGGCGGGAGGACGACCGATCATCGACCGAGGCAGAGGGGGAGGTCGGCCCCCGAGGTACAGCGTGGCCCCCGAAGCTATGCCGGGAGGCTCCGGGGCATCCCACGGAGCGACGGAGTCGGGACGCGTGGTCGACCACCAGGGGACGGCTCCTCACCGACCGGGAAAAGAATCGGTCGGTGGCCAGGGAGCGAGTTTTGCTCCAGCGGGGTGGCCCTTCCCCTATCGCACGGTTGAGGGTGAGGACTGGAACAAAGCGAGTAGGCCGATGATGGGGCTCTCTCCCTCGGCCGTTATGATGGGGAGCCGGATGCGAGCATCGGCATAGGCCTAAGATGGTACTGGATGCTCGCTTCGTCGGTGTTAAGGTCGAGCTACATTACAAGGAAAGGCGGCAGAGCGCCGCCTTTGCCATGACGGAGATTTTGGCGGCGATTCGATGTCGGTCGCACATCATCCCGCTGGAGTTATTTGACCAGGGTTGTTTGGTGGAGGACGAGCCGCTCACCGCTGCCGTGTGGCCATCAAGCCTATGAAAGGCTTCGAGAGAAGCATCGGCTACCGAGGCCGCCTAACGAGGACCTAGACCGAAGCTATCAAGGAGCTTTCAATTAAACAGCCGAGCTTGATGATTGGCGGCGTGAGATGGAGGTTAAGGACCAAGTCATCGTGGAACTCAAAGCGCCCGTGGAGAGAATGTTGGTCGATATAGCAGATTCGACGACGCCTTCAGACGGCGGGACGCCGGTCGTCCGACGTTTATAGAGAGCGACTCGCAACGGCAGCAGTCGCTACTGGAGAGGCGTGTCGCCAAAGACGCCAAGGCTCGGGCCATGAGGAGTCGGTCACCCGTGAGCAACTAGCAAGGGAGTGTGTGCGACTTAAGGAATCCTTAAGCGTGGCGGAGGAAAGGGCTAAACATCCGAGTCGCTCGACATCTGGCCATCCCCGAGAACAAAACCGACCGACCATCATCGAAGAATACCGACAAAGCACGATGGGGAAGGTCGAGGTTGCTCGGCTGTAAAGGCGGTTGTGACTTCATGGTTAAACAACTACCGCCCGAGTATCGAGGGTCCTAGGCCTTCGATATCCTCCGAGTGTAGCCACTGCATGCATCTCCTCTCGAGATTTGAGGCGGCGGGTGTGGATACCACCTAGGTGACAACGACGCCGAGGAGGGAGAGGAGGACGGGTCATCAGCGGTGGCTCTTCGGCGATGCGGCCGGGTCCGTAGTTTAGGTTTTAAGCACTCGCTTGTAATGTAACCGGCGGTTGTGTATTTTGTACTTGTCAAATGAATGAATGCAATAAGAGTTTGTTTTCAGAGTTGTGTTTTGTGTCGCCATGGCCGAGGTTATTTGGTGAATTGACCGGCCGAGATGGTCTTCCATCAAGGCCGCCCTGTGATGGCCTCTCGCTAGTTGAGTCGGCCTTTGGGGTCACTTGTTCTTGTTCTGTTGGTTCATTGGGCCTACTGACACAAATGATCCGCCTGCATAAAAGACGGCTTATCGGCAATTGGGCCACCGTAGTGGTAAGCCTTGACGCCGCCGTACTTTAGCCGTCGGTAGCAATTCAGTGAAGAGGCGTGGGCCATAAAGGCGGCTTTTCAATTTTCAAGTGGCGGTTCGCGTTTGAGCATCAATCTCGACCGCTGGGTTCGAAGCGCCGCCCAGAACGGACACGTGGGCATTCTGGGTGTCTATATATACCCTTACTCCATTTGGGGATTTCTTTTTGCACTTTCTAAAGACCTATCCTCTTCTTCTTTCTTAAAAGCTTAATTTTCGCCATGGTCGCTTCTACTCCCGCCTCGTTGATAGGATCGCCAAGCTCAAATCTTGGCAATCGGCTAGAGAAGAGGACCCGAGGGGATCCACGAAAGGTACGATCTCCTGTAGGGTTCTGATTTCTCTTCGAGAGAAAGACGGCGCCATTGTCGATCATGGCGCGGATAAGCTACCGCCGCATACATGGCGACTTGACAATGAATTGCGCCCCCGGGCCGTCAGTGAAGAGACGTGGGCCATAAAGGCGGGCTTTTCAATTTTCAAGTGGCGGTTCGCGTTTGAGCATCAATCTCGACCGTTGGGTTCGGCCCAGGAACGGACACGTGGGCATTCTGGGTGTCTATATATACCCTTACTCCATTTGGGGATTTCTTTTTGCACTTTCTAAAGACCTATCCTCTTCTTCTTTCTTAAAAGCGAATTTTCTGCCATGGCTGCTTCTACTCCCGCTCCTGTTGATAGGATCGCCAAGCTCAAATCTTGGCAATCGAAGGCGAGAGAAGAGGACCTGGAGGGGATCCACGAAAGGTACGATCTCCTGTAGGGTTCAGATTTCTCTTCCAGAGAAAGACAGCGCCATTGTCGATCATGGCGCGGATAAGCTACCGCCGCATACATGGCGACTTGACAATGAATTGCGCCCCCGGGCCGTCAGTGAAGAGGCGTGGGCCATAAAGGCGGGCTTTTCAATTTTCAAGTGGCGGTTCGCGTTTGAGCATCAATCTCGACCGTTGGGTTGGCAGCCGAGGAGCGGACCGTGGGCATTACGGGTGTCTATATATACCCTTACTCCATTTGGGGATTTCTTTTGCACTTTCTAAAGACCTATCCTCTTCTTCTTTCTTAAAAGCGAATTTTACGCCATGGTCGCTTCTACTCCCGCCTCGTTGATAGGATCGCCAAGCTCAAATCTTGGCAATCGGCTAGAGAAGAGGACCCGAGGGGATCCACGAAAGGTACGATCTCCTGTAGGGTTCTGATTTCTCTTCGAGAGAAAACGGCGCCATTGTCGATCATGGCGGATAAGCTACCGCTGTACATGGCGCGCGGACAATGAATTGCGCCTCCCTGCCGGCGTTAAGTGAAGAGGCTATGCGAGCGGCTCGGGGTGTCTCCGATGCGGTTTGCCCCTAACGCCATCGCTACGATAATGGCGTTTGGTGATTTGTCACCGTGTGAAGGTGGTGCCGACTCTTCAACTCTTCGGCAACCTCGTCACGGTGAGGGCTTACAAAGAAGGACGCATTTCTTCTTCTGCATGTGGGTGGTCGGTTTGTCGACATTCCGCATCAATAAGGACTTGAAGAACAAATTGCCTGGTTTTTGGCCGACGCCAATTGGCTTGCCGCTCATGGCCTGAGATCAACAAAGATGGCTCGAAGAATCTTCCTCTCTCTCAGGACAGAGGCGCGACTGACAAGTTCCGCCATTATTCTGGGTCAAGGGCTATAACTTGTTCGACAACGCCGAGGGTAGCGGGCTATCCTTCGCTCGACCGACCGGGTCGACGAGGACAAGGAGAAGGAGCCGCCGAGGTGGCCTCACAACAAGCCGAGGATCCCAAGAGTGGGGTCCTAGTCCCACCGAGGCTGGGGTCGCAGCCTTCCTAGAAGAAGGTCGGGAGGGTCGGCCACGGGAGGCTAGCAGTGGAGGAGAAGTTTGAAGAGTTGGCGGCTAGGCCGCAGTGAAGAGGGTTTCCTCCGCCCCGGGCCGCCAACCAAAGAAGAAGAAGAAGAAGAAGGCGAAGGAATCGGTGGGGCCGACCTTGGAGGAGACGGCTGAGAGGGTGGTCCCGAAGCGTGCCGAGGGCGCCACCGGGAACTTCCGACCGCTGGGGAAGAGTCGCCCCTCGCAAGTCCTCCCTCGCCTCGACTGGCGGGGTTGCATCGGAGGGGCATCACGCCCAGTAGGCTAAGCCCCCAGCCGGGCTGGCACTGGGTCAGCTGCCGGGCGACCGAGGGGCTCCCCGCCGCACTGTGGAGACGCCCGAGGAGCCCACTCGAGGTCGGGAAGGAGGCGGCCGCCGGAGGAATCGGCTCCGAGTCGGATCTCGGTCTGCCAAGGACTTGGGCATAGAGCTTCCTTTCCGCCATCGATAGCCGAGGTGGGTCGCTGAGGTGGAGGGAGCTGCGATCCCGGCTCATCGGCAATCTGTGGGAGGGGTACTTCGGCAAGAGGGGAGCCTTCCCCAGCGGCAGATTCATCCACGATCATTCTCTCCTTAGAGAGGGCACGGTGCTTCTCCTCAAGGGGCGTCAGCCTCTGAGCAGCCTCACTCTCCCCACGACAAGGATCTCTGGAGGAGGCGCCCTCGGCGGCCTCCGGCAAGCCCTCTTGAGTTACCACACTCGAGGGGCCTTGGTAGGGAGGAGCTACGGGCTGCCTTGGCGCCATGAATGTGGCTTGCTCAAGAGAGGCTCTGCAAAAGAGACGGGAGGAAGCGAAGAAGGCCGCCTTGAGGCGAGAAGTCGGAAGTCGGCGCCAAATGGCGCTGCGGAGTTGGAGGCCAAGCACCCACGATCGCCGATCTCCAAACTCAACACTCGTGAGCGTGGTCGCCATCGATGAGTCAAGGGGAGGTCGCCGGTTGAAACGGACAGCTGAAGGCTCCGAGAGGGAGATCGAGGAGTGGAAGGCTCGATCGAGAGGCCGGAGGGCGAAGCCGGGGCCGAGAGTCGAGAGCCGGAACTGCAGGTTGCCCTCGATGAGTCGGGCGGCTCACCAATCACCGTGGACGACGCCAAATTGATCGAGGCTCGGCCAAGTCCGCAACGCCTGAGGAGGGCAAGAAGGAGGTCATTGAAGAGTATAAGCGAGGACCTATGGGGAAGGTGGAACTGCCCCTAGCCGCCAAGGCGGCTACGACACTTGAAAGCCCAACTTCCTTCTAAGCCCTCTCGACGCCGAGGCTCACATATCCCCAGTGGAGGGTTCCCCGCTTCTCCAAGGCCCGGAAGCCGTGGGAGCAGAGTGCAACTTGGCCGAGGATCACCCCGATGAGGATGAGGACGACTGAGAGGACGAGGACTAAGATGAAGAGGGGGAGACGGCGAGGGAGGAGATTAGGTCGCCCAAGCATCTTGTTCTTTTTGTTTTTGCATTGACAAAATTGTCTTATATTTGTAATACATTTTACTGGTGAATGACAATTGAATTTATGCTTCATACCAACTCTTTTCCCCTCTTTTTTTTGGCGCCCTTTCTTAGGCTTTGTGGCAATAGCGACTTTGGCCGGACTGGCCGTCATCTATGTTTTGTACGATATGGCAAATGGGGTCGAGACTGCGGGTCGTCGCCCAGTCGGCCTGATTGGTAATTTCGCGCTCAATTCGTGGTCGGCCGTGAGTGAGTGGGGTCGACCACTGGGTGATAGGGTCGTTGTCGGCTGTGGAGGGGGCGACTATTCGTTCCTCGATTTGAGCATAGGTGTCACCAGCGGGCCGTCCTTTGATTACTGACTTTTAGGTTTCCGGGATGGGCGGTAGGTTTCATTTAAGACAGGCGCTTCGGTGTTTTTCGAGATGACGATTCAGTTTCCGGGGTGACCCCTCGAGTTCTGCACTCTTAATTTCTTCCGTTGATCACGAGGGGGCTTAGCATTTATGGGTCTTATTATAAATAGGGGAGGAGACCATTACTTATCGTGCTCTCGTTAGGTTGGTGGCTAATTCTGTCTTTACTCGTCATCTCTAAGGTTTCAAATTGGGAGCACCGGTGAGTTTTGCTGAGAGATGGTTGGGGCGTGGGGGTGGATTCTCTCCCTAGAGTCCACCATCTTCTGGTTTTCCCACGAGAGTGCCTACGGTAGTTCCTGGCCACCGTGAAGGAAGGGGAAACCCTCGCTTGCATCCAAAGAATTGGGGCACGGTTTGTGATCGCCACCGTATCTATTTTAGTAAGGGATAGTGGGGCGTTGAGTATATCTCGAAGAAGGGCTGTTTTGTTTACATCCATGGATTGATTTATTGTCGATATGGAGCCATGGGGTCAACACCCAAAATCCTTTGGTAAGATTTCACTCTACCGAGACGAGGTGAGCAGAGGATGCGACGGGAAAGTCGAAAATCTTGAAGGCGGCGACCATTTGGATGCCCATTTAGGCTTGTAATTTCAATTTTCCTTTTATTTTGGTATTTGGTGATGCGACCCATTGTAAACTTTGCTTGGAATATTAATGAAAAGTCGATTTCAAGGATGGTGGTTGTTCATTCGATTCATTCTTCATTTTTCCCTTTTTGTTTTTGTTTTTGTTTTTGTGGTCGAGAACGAAGTCGGCCCCGTGAGGCTTATAATAAACATGATAAGTAGATCGAAGATGTGTCGCCCCTCGGGCTTACAATAAACGCAAGTAGACCGAACGGCCTACCGCGGGCTTACAATAAACACAAGTAGACCGAAGATGTGTCGCCCCTCGGGCTTACAATAAACACAAGTAGACCGAAGATGTGTCGCCCCTCGGGCTTACAATAAACGCAAGTAGACCGAAGATGTGTCGCCCCTCGGGCTTACAATAAACGCAAGTAGACCGAACGGCCTACCGTGGGGCTTACTTCTGAATTGGCCCAATCGCTGTGGTCGCTCGGGCCCGCCATCGACTCGCTAGTTGGGTGTATAAGGCTGTCTTCATCTGCGGTTCCTTTGTCAAGCTTCGGTTTGGTCGAGCGGCGCTAGTCACGGTCGGTTTTCTGATGGCGGGAGCTCACAGAGGACGACCGCTGGTCGGGTGCCTAGGACTTACGTGGCGCTAGGTCTTATTCGGCGAGCCGATCTACATTTTGAGGCAAAGAGCAAGCCCGAGCCTACCACGGGAGCCGACGACCAGATAGGACGACCGCTGGTCGGGTGCCTAGGACTTACGTGGCGCCTAGGTCTTATTCGGCGAGCCGATCTACATTTTGAGGCAAAGAGCAAGCCCGAGCCTACCACGGGAGCCGACGACCAGATAGGACGACCGCTGGTCGGGTGCCTAGGACTTACGTGGCGCTAGGTCTTATTCGGCGAGCCGATCTCATTGGATTCGCTCACAGGCTCGGCTTGGCGGTTGGGCAATTCGTCTTGACTTCGGCAAGTAGGGTGCCGCCACTTAATCGAGCGAAGTTGGATCACCGCGACTAGGAGAGAAGGGTTCCTTGACTTCGCTCTAGCGAGAGGAATACCATAACTTCGACTTGGTGAGGGTAGGTTCGCTGACCTGTAAGTTGGGTCGCTGTCTCAACTAGGCGAGAAGGGTTCCTTGACTCGTCGTGGCGAAGGGTTCCTTGACTCGACCTAGTAGGAAGGGTCGCTGAACTACTCGGCAAGGAAGTTACCTCGGCTCGAGGCTAAGAGAGTGGGATTTCGGCTCGCGTTAAGCGAAGGGCGATACCTCAACTCATCGATGGGAAGGGTCCCCTAAACTCGGCTCCAACGGGCCATCCCGATTTGACAGATGAAATTGGATTTTCATGATTCACTTTCTACGAGAAGGCGGTTTGATCTGCTGCGGCAGTGATTATTTAAGACGCCCTTGTACCATTTAAGACAAAAGGATAATTGTCGTGCAAAATTCTATTTATATTGGCGGCTTTTGAACAAGGTTTACAATGCAAATTCATTGAAAAAACTTCCTGAGGTGTTCTATGTTCCAGGGATGTTGTAGGACTCTCCCATCAGAACTTCTGAGGCGATATGTTCCGGGGCGTGGTTCTTCGAGGACGGTGTAGGGACCTTCCCAATTGGGCGCCAACTTGCCGCGTCTGGTGTCTTTATCGAAGGCCGCTTTCCTCAGCACTAGGTCGCCGACTTGGAATCTCCTTGGTGGGACCTTCTTTGTAATGTCGGGCGATCGGCTGTTGATTGACGACTTGCTCGTAGAGCGGTTGCCCGGATCTCCTCCATCAAGTCCAGCTGTCCTCGAAGTCCCTCGGAATTTGCTTCTTCGTCGAAGTGTTGGAGTCGGATGGTGGGCATGCCGACCTCCACTAGGGTTACCGCTTCCGCTCCATAAGTTAGCATGAATGGGGTTTCCCGGTTGAACTCTTGTGGGTGATCTGTGCGACCATAAGATGCTTGGCGCTTGACTCCACCACCGCTGGTCGACCTCTTCTTCGAGCTTGGAGGATGCATTTATTGGCGGCTTCCGCCCGGCCCGTTGCACTTGGGGTGGGCTACCGGGCGAACTTGAGCTTGATCCCCATTCTTCACAAAATCTTGGAATCCCCGGCTGAATCGGGTGCCGTTGTCGGTGATGAATGAGCGAGGACGCCGAACCGCAAGATACGACCGACTTCCAAGCAAAGCTGGTGATGTTGGTCTCCCCGATCTTCGCCAAAGGCTCGGCCTCGATCCATTTGGTGAAGTAGTCGATGGCGACTATCAAGAATTTACGCTGCCCCGAGGCAATGGGAAGCGGCCCCAAGATATCCAAATTCCTCATTGGGCTAAAGGAAGTGGGTCAAGATAGAAGTGAGCTCGTGGCGGCTCTAGGGATCTCTGAAGAATTGACACTTTTGCATTTGGAGACGAGCCGCTGGGAGTCGGCCACAATGGTCGACCAGTAATATCCTTGGCGTATAATCTTCTGGGCCAGAGTTCTTGCCCCCGGTGGTTTCCGCAGGTGCCTTCGTGGATTTCCCTTAGGACATAATCGGCTTCGGCTGGTCGGAGGCACCGGAGATAGGGCCCCACCCCGCTGCCTAGGTAGGACGACCGATAGAGCTGGCCGTCGATCATGAGGTAGCGGCGGGCGGCCCTCTGCAAGCTCTTCGCTTCGGCCGGGTCGGCAGGTAAGGAGCCGGCAGTCAAGAATTGGATGAAAGGGTCCACCCAGCAAGATTCCCCCGAAGGGTCGGTCTGCATGACATCTGATGGGCCTCCCGCAATGCTGGAATGTGGGAGTGTGTCGGCGAAGATGGGTCCGGAGCTACTCAAGGAACTAGTTGATGCTAGCTTTGACAGGGCGTCCGCTCGCGCGTTGCGAGCGCGAGGGACTTGGATGATCTTGAAGTTGGCGAAGTGGGGGAGCAGGTCCTTGACGATCTTCAGGTATTGAGCCATCCTCTTATCTTTGGCGGCGTATTTGCCGTTGATCTGATGAACGCACCAACCGAGAGCGCCACAAGACATTGGCTACTGCCGCTGTAGGCCCGCAGACCGGCAATGAGGGCTTCATATTCGGCTTCATTGTTCGAGGCGGGGAACTTGAAGGCGATGGATCGCCTGCGGATCGTTCCGGGTCGCAGACGACGCCGCCCCGGCCTCCTTGCCTCACTTGAGGATCCGCCCACCTTCAATTCCCACCAAGAGGCCTGTGAGGAGCTCGGCCGTGTTCGACACGGGAAGCGCAATGTGCCTTGCTGGTTTGGGGATGGATTGGCGAGGCTTGGTGGGTCATCTGCCGCCCGGATGGCGAGGTGGACTCTATGAGGAAGTCGGCCAATGCCTCGCTTTATGGTGGTTCGGGCTCAATTGAACATCATATTCGCCGAGCTCGACGACCACGCCACCATCCTCCCGGATGTGGTGGGACTCTCGAGGATTTCTTCATCGGGAGGCTCGTCCAAGACGATGATAGGATGCGCTGAAGTACGGACGCACCGCGAGCCGTAGTGATGAGGGCAAAGGCGCCTTCTCGACCGGGGTAGTTCAACTCCCGCCCTCAAAATCCGGTGACATAGTAGGCCGGCTTACGGATGTGGTTCTCTTCTTTGACCCGGTCGAGCTCACGGCTTGGTGAGACGGCCAAGTACAGTATTGTGGTCTCCCCTTCCACCGGTTGGCTCAGAGTGGTTTGGTGCTCGATATGCTTTGAGTTCTCCAGGCAAAGATTCTTCGTCCACTCCAACTTCTTCTTGGGATCTTTGGCCCCTCCGAGAATTTTGAAGAAAGGGAGGCTTCTCTCACGACTTGACAGAAACGCCCAAGGCTATCTTCCCATTGAGCTTCAATGTCCTTCATGGTGCGCGGCTCGGGAAGTCGCTCAATAGCTTCTATCTTCTCCGGGTTGATCTCAATCCCTCTCTGGGTGATCATAAACCCCAAAAATTTTCCCGACTGCACTCCAAAAGCGCATTTGGTCGGGTTGAGCTTCATCTTGGTATCTTAGAAGGGTGGCGAAGGTCTCCTCAGTCGGTGATATGGGCGGTTGCCAATCTCGACTTCACCAAGATGTCGCCCACGAGGCTTCCACATTGCGGCGGTGGGCATTGAAGATCTTGTTGACCACCGTAGGTCGCACAAGATTCTTGAGACCAAAGGGCATCACTTTGTAGCAAAAGGTGCCTCGATTCGGTGATGAAGGGCGTCTTCTCGATCATGCCTTGCCATGCGGATCTGGTTGTAACACGAAAAAGCATCCAAGAAACTTAGCAACCGATGTCCCGCACTTTCGCCCACCAACCGATCACGCGGGAGGGGTAGCCGCCCTTGGGGCATGCTTTGTTGAGGTCGGTGAAGTCGACGACGCCCTCCATTTGCCGCTAGACTTCTTCACTAGGACGACGTTGGACAACCACTCGGGTATTGGACCTCCCGAATGAAGTCGGCTCTCGAGCCGCCGACCTCCTCTGCTGCTTGTCTTTTGCGCTCGGGCCCCAGTGCCTCTTCTTCGCCGAACCGCTTGACGGTTTGGCCGACAGAGAGCTCATGGCAAATGACGCCGCGAAATGCCCGCATGTCTTCGACTCCAAGCAAACACATCAAGATTAGCTAAAAGAAAAGCAATTATCGCACTCGTAATGGTTCCGAGGTTGACCCTATCCCGAAGGCCCTCTTGCCTTTGTGGTCGATGGGGATCTCATGGAGATCTTCGACCGAGTCGCTTCTCAAGGCCCGCTCTTCGAGTTGGCGAGCCGTCTTCTCAATGGGCATTGCGGTTGCGACTCCTTTCCCCTTTGTGGTGAGGGCGTAGCAGGCTCGGGCTTCCTTCTGGTCGCTTCGGACCGTCCCGACCCCTCTTGGTGTCGGGAATTTGATCATCTGATGGTAGGTGGACGGGATGGCCCGCAAGAGGTGGAGAGACGTTCGGCCCAAGATGACATTGTGCGCCGACTTGATGTCCATCACCACGAACTGGACGTCGACGGTTGATTGGCATGGCGGTTGACCTACAGTCAGGGGAAGGGTGATCTGGCCCTCTGGGAGCTGAGAGTGTCCCGTAAAGCCGATCAGGGGTCCTATAGACGGCTGGAGCTTGGACCGGTCGATGCCCATGCGGTTGAACGCATCCAAAAACAATATGTCGACAGAGCTCCCGGTGTCGATCATGATCCTTTTCACCTTGAAGCCGCATATGTCGGCCGATATGACGATGGGGTCGTCGTGAGGCGTCTCGACTCCTTCCAAGTCCGCCTCGCTGAAAGAGATGGACACATCGGCCTTCTGCCTCTTGTCGCAGCTGTTCACCCGCAGGGCATGCCTAGCATACCTCTTCCGGGCGTTATTGGACTCCCCTCCTAAGGTCGGGCCTCCGCTGATGGTGTTGATGACTCCCCGACTCCCTTGGCCGACTTCCCTGGCCCGAAGCCTGTCGAGGTCCGGGGACCAAGAGCGAGGTCGGTGGTCGTCCCTCTGGCTTGCCGCCTCTGGATCAAATTCTTCAAGAAGCCTCTTTGGATGAGGTCTTCAATGTCCTTCGGAGAACACGGCACTCTCGGTGTCGTGGCCGTGGTCCCGTGGTATCGGCAGAATCGCCGTGAGTCTCTCTTGCTCGGGTCCGCCTCATCGGGCGGGGCTTGTGGAGGAGCCCCTCTCTCGGGCCTTGTCCGTGGCCCCAAAGGGAGGTATTGAGGACTGTGGAACACCGGGGAGCGTCTCTTTCTATCCTCCCTCCTATCGAACCGACCATTGCGGTTGTTCTTGGGAGGAGGATTTCTTGGGATGTGCCTCGGCTCTTCTCTCCGAGGCGGGTCTGGAACCGACCTAGTGGGATGGGTCATTTGGAGGCGTAGGTGGTGGTGAGGAGGATGAGGAGGTACTGGTACCGCCGGGGCGCGCTCGGGGTAGTTGTGGCCGCCTTGTTGGACTCGGCTGCTGTGGCGATCTTGTATGCTTCCGCTTCTTCCATGTTCATGTAGGCATGGCTTTGGACATCAAGTGCTCAGAGCTCTTGATGGGCTTCTTGTTGAGGGCTTTAGACAGTCGCCAGTCGCACTCGCCACCGTGAGCCGCCATAGCGACTTGGCTCCCACGGTCTTCGACTTCTAGCCTCTTCACCAAACCTCTTGATGTAGGCTCGAGGCTCTCGCTGGCTCTGCTTGAGTGCGAATGAGCACACCGAGGGGCTGGGCTTGGCATTGGCCAAGAAGTGGTGTATGAGCTAGGCTCAGTTCTTGAAGGCTGTAGATGGACTTCTTCTCCAACGAAGTTCCACCAAAGCTTGGCGCTTCGCCAAAGTAACGGGGAAACAGCGGCAGATTGTTGCTTCCGGTGCTTGCATCATGACCATGGTGTTGTAGTAGTCCTGCACATGCTCGGACGGGTCCCTGTCGCCCGCATACTTGTCCATCGTCGGCATCTTGAACTTCTCGGCCGGCGCTTGTATGATGGAGTCGGTGAAGGGGGTGCTCCCTCCGATGGCGTCGGCCATTTGGTATACTTGATTGTAGTCGCCGTCTGTTGGTGGGTGGTTGGGAGTGGTGCCGCCGGCTGTGTGAGGTCTGGAGGTCGCGGTGGGCGGCTCCACCGCCTTTGGCCGGGAGAAGGGCTTTCATCGGTGAGGTCAATGCTAGGGGCGGCGCTTAGAACCGGGCGCCATGAGCCGGCCGCCTCGCAGGGTGAGGTGGCGCTGGCCTCGGTGATCCCTCCGTGACTTGTCAAGGTGGGGAGTCTCCGAACGGATTTGCTCGGGCGCAATGCGTGGCCGCCTGAAGTGGAATGGCGGCCGGCGGAAGGTCGCCCGCCGCAGTTGCCGATGGCGCTTTGCCGCGCTGGGCATAAGGGAGGCGAGTGAAGAGGTCACCGCAAAAGCTTGGAACCGGGCATGCATGGTGGCTTGCATGGCTTGGGTGATCTTCTCGGTGGATTCACGGAGTTGGGCTTGAGTGACATAGCCCGCCAGGTTCTCGACCGGAAAGATCATCGCCACCGACATAGCTGCAAGAAGAAGAAAGGAGGCCCCACGGTGGGCGCCAAACTGTTGATGTATATAATCACAGTCACTAACCTCGGATGAGTTTAGCTTTAAAGAGAGCGGAGTCCGCTTTTTCTCCTAAAGCCCAGCGACGCTGACTCCAGCCAAAGGATTCGCCTACAACAGAAAGAAGGACCTGCGGAAGAGGCGGAGTTGGGATCTCCGGTGGTTCCTCCGACGGTCAAGTTAGTGGAGTGGGGGATAGTCTAATAGAGCAGGAATTCACTCAAGAGAGATTGCTTACCTTGTTAGTCGCTCACGCTTTATAGGTAGGGTTAAGGGGTATTTCCGCCTTTCCATTAGTTTGGGAACCACCGGTGAGTCACTCTCCCTCCACGCGGTGAGCCGAGGATTGGTGAACATCCCTCCACCGCTAGAGTGGCTGGCCTTTACAGTGTCAAATTGGAAATGTCGAGGGTTGGTGTGGTCTATTCGCTATTAATGGGATGGGATTGGCGGCTACCAGTAGCCGCATGGGTCCGAGGTGCCTTAAATCTTGTGAGAGATGGGGAATTAAGGGGCCGCTGCATTTAATGCGATGTTGATGGGCTCGAAAATCGTGGTGGCCGCTGCTTGAGTGGAGAGAATCACGCAGGTGAGAGGGGGAGCCGTGGCGGATGGCCGACTCATCACGACCTCTTAGAGGCGTCCCTTGGGATGATTTGCCGAGGGGACGATTGGGAGCGCTTTATGCGTCGCCCTAGAGGACGAAAGTGGTCGAAGGGTAGGCCTCGATTCGCTCCACATTGTTTGGAGAGGTCGGCAACTTGTAGGAAGGGATCGTGAACGGGCTGGCCTGGAAGGACGACCGACACCGCCTTCCGCCGCCCGAGAGAGAATCGCCGATGGGTCGACTCGCACCGCTTCAGCGTCGGTCATGGCGATGGTCGCCCGATGGACCGGACCGGCCTACATGCGCCTACGGGTGGGTTGAGTGGAGGTTCTTGTCGGTCCTCATTGGTAAACAAGCGTTCGTTCAGATCAGCGCTTGGCTTTTCTCTTTAATCACTGATTAGTGGTTATGACCATAACAAGAGGTTTTGGTGGGTGAAAAAGAGGGGTAGTTTAGGATTTTAGGAAAATACAGTATGCATAATGTATATAGCTGAGTTGGCAGGGCCTAATCACATGATAACTTCATTTTGGGGGCTTAATCATATGCCCAAAAAGTTGAAGGGGTTGGTCACATTGGGTTCTTGAAAAAGGGCCTCAAGACAATTTTTTCTAAGAATAAACGGAAACAAAGAAGAGAGTTACAGTTATAGAAAGAGTTACAGCTATGTTTCTATGACCTCTCAATTAAATGCTCATGCATTGTCAATTCAATCTAATCCATTAATCCCATTATTCACCAACTATTCAAACGTTACTTCTTCATTTACCCATTCATAAGTTTCCATACAACTTCCATCATTTCATCGACTCCTCACATATAACCCAACCCTAATTACCCATTAATTCAATCAAAAAAAATTACTCATTGATACAACCCATGAACTGAGGCTCTTAATTCTATTCAGTAATCTCCCCATCAATCTATCAATTTCCTTTCACTTTCGTAACCGCAAGCTTCCCTCTACAAATACAATTATTAGTCTAAATATTAGAGCAGGGGGAGCAGGAAGGAACACCTCACAAGTGAAACCCACCATCAAACATGGAGCGGTGCATAAATCTACTGTCACCAAAATACAAATTCTCACACGGAAAAAAAAAAAAAAAAATCTGAGGAAAAATTCCATGCCCTCTTTCTCTGTAGTCTGTATATAAATGCAAACACGGACGGAAAGGGAATGACTGTGTGTGTATGAGTACATGGCTAATAGCAGCCTAGATAAATTCTTATTTGGTACGGTCTTAATTTTACAGTTCACATGTAGATTGATTATCATTGTTACCTCATATATATAAAATAATGACAAGATCATTTCTTAACCTTATGACTTCATGTTCTTCGTTTTATTTATTCATCTTGATTCTTGAATTAAATCCTTCCATTTATTTCACAGGTGAACAGCATGCAACGCTCAACCTGATACAAAGATTTGAAATATTTCTCGACATG
Organism: Asparagus setaceus; assembly: GCA_012295165.1. Lineage (NCBI taxonomy): Eukaryota > Viridiplantae > Streptophyta > Magnoliopsida > Asparagales > Asparagaceae > Asparagus > Asparagus setaceus. Next base: position 76,323,234 of record CM022702.1, read on the forward strand.
ACTGGGAGCTTAGCATATGCCATCAAAGTCTAGCACAAGCTGAAGATCCATCACGAAGAAAGTTGAATTCTGAGACAATACACGTTCACTCCCGACTCCCGAGATTGTTCAAATTCTTCAGTATAATAGTATACAATTAGGAAATGGAAATAGAAGTTCTCACACTCATATTTAAAGATTGTGTTTTGGAAGTATAACTAAGATAAAATGAACTAAAGAAAAAAAAACACGCTGAGAATAAGAAGATGAGGATGGTTAACAGATATAAATATACATACATATGACTTGAACATTCTTTTTGAATGAGGATTAAAAATTGTTTTAGTGGGTAGGGCATTTTGTAACAAAAGTAGAAGTTAGGGGTTTTTAATAAATGACTAAACTGGAGGGGCTTCATAATAATTACACTAATAATTGCTATGTATAACTAGGAATTTTCTCATGGGTTTGGAAAATTGCAAACCATATCTCAAAAATTACTCAGGGGATCATGGTAACCGTGAAACGTGCTCCACTATCTATTAAATACTGTAATATATATATATATATATATATATATATATATATATATATATATATATATATATATATATATATATATATATATATATATATATATATATATATATATATATATATATATATATATATATATATATATATATATATATATATATAAATAAAATATATTAATAATACGAAATAATATTTAAATATTATTTATTATTATATTATTAACTAGTATAGAAAATAGTAATCCTAAATAATATTTGAATAATTTCATAAATAAGATTAAATTAGTACATTATTCAAATATGTCTAAGAACCAATATCATATTTATTTCATAACAATTAGCTTTAATATTATAATATTAATAATATAGTAATAAAATTAAAATAATATTAAATTAAATGAATGTTGGAATAATTTGAATATTTAAATATTGCATACTATTAAAAATTTATAATAATTTTAATAGCCAAAAGAAACAATAGTTTGTTTTCCCAATCAAAATCTAATTTTTCCAAACAACTAACAGATAGATAGATTGATGACAAGAAGAATATGTGTTCATCCAGTCATACATGATTTTATCCATGTTCACCCTCAGAAGTCAACAATAATGAGTAGATCTACTAATTATCCATCCTGATCATATGAATTCACTAAACTGTTTCTACGCATTTCACCTATTAGTTTACTAACTATTGTATATAAACACTCAAAACTTATTTTAATTGCTAGCTTTACTTTAAGGAAAATTGTGTCCAGCCCCAAAATGGGAAGCCCATGTGGCCAGGGCCCTCTGTATTTTGGGCATGTGCTTCCCAAATACAACCAGATTGGTCCGTGCCCCAAAAATGGTGCCATGTGAGCAGAGAGAGAAAGATAGCACACGAAGTTACTATCCTACCCTCAGGCGTGACCGAACTTCGGTAACCGCCTCCCCTTCCACTCAAGTACTCTCTCTCCTCTTGGCCCTCAACTGTTCAACACCACCGAAAATCCCAAACATCTCTAATTTCGATCTAGGGTTTTCGCTCTCGCCGAAAATGTCGTCGAAGGAAGCCTCGGTTAACGATTTGAAGTCGAAATTCGTGGCGACGAAGGAGAAAGATGAAGCGAAATCACAAAGGCCCGCCGACGCCTTGAATCATCCGGGAAAGGCGATCTTGAGAGCGTCGAAGACCTGTTGGTAATGCAAAGGCGAACCACGAGGTCGAGGCCGAAGAGAAGACAAGAAGGGATGATTCCAACCCCAAAAGAAGTAAGTGCTAGGAAAAATCTAATTAAAGAACTTAACCCCTTTGGATGTTATCCAAACCGAAGTTTCATGTTAATTCTAATCCTATACGTGAGAGTTAACCGATTTGTGTTTCATGTTAAGTCGGTTTAATTAAGTAAAGAAGTTCATGTTAAGTCAAACCTAAATCGTGTTAAGTCTAATTTCAGTTCATGTCAAATCTAATGTCTTCTCATGTTAAGTCTATTTTTCATGTTAATTCCAATTTTGTTTGTGTTAAGTCTAATTGGTTTCATGTTAGGTCTAATTGGTTTCATGTTAAGTCTAAACTAGGTTCATGTTAAGTCTAATTTCGTGTCATGGCTAGTCTAATGTCTTTTCATGGTAAGTCTATTTTTCATGTTAATTCCAACTTTATTCGTGTTAAGTCTAATTTAGTTCGTGTTAAGTCCAATTTGATTCATGTTAAGTCTAAGTTAAGTTCATGTTAAGTCTAATTAAACGCTTACATTTGAATTTATTTTCGTGAAAATAGTTGGTGAGGCTTTGGAGATATTAGGCCAACTGCCGTTATTGGGGCTTATTGTGATTTTATGAATCGGCTTGGCCCAAAGATTCGCCAATGGCACAGGGATGCCTATTGTGGATCCACATTTGAGCACTATATACAATTTGGTGCTCCTGCACTTGATCGTAAAACACTTGAGCACGTATTGAGTTTTTACGTACGATAAAGGAACATTTTCTATCCCTGATGCATATTCTGGGGAAAAGAAAGTTATTAATTTTGACGTGGATTGGGTCCGTAATCATACTTTATTTCCAATTTACGGTGAGATTATTTTGAAGAATAGGGACTCCAAGTGCAGAATGTGGGTGCAATATTTTTCTAAACTTTTTAAAGATGACAAGGGCGGAAAAAAGAAAAGTCGACATTAGCATGAGAAGATATGTTGAAGATCTGCTAGAAAGTCTAGTGGAATCAACAGAAGAGAAGGATATCCAAGACTTTGTTCTCCTGCAAATTCTTTATCAGTGCTCGATGATATGGTGCCCCAGAAGCGGGGATGGTTTCCCTAGAATAGTACTGAAGTATCTGGATAGCATTGAGAGGGTGAACAAAGTCGCATGGGGTGACTTCATTTATAAAGAAATTATTAGAGGCATAAATGTTGCTCGAAGGGTTGAAGAAGCCATGGGTTACATATATCCACGGATGCATGCCGATACCGTAAGTTCCATGTTAAGTCTATTTAATTTTCTACTAAACGTACATTGCTTACTGTGAAGTGTTAGGCCTTTCATGTTAAGTCTAATTTGATTCATGTTAAGTCTAATTTAGTTCATGTTAATCCTAATTACTTTCATGTTAAGTCTAGTTATTTTAATGTTTTAAGGTTAATGGTGAATATGATCTGATCATAGTTGGAATGGTGAATGTATTACTTACAGCTTTGGTACTATGAGATGACCGGCATAAGGAGATATGCCACCAGTGACAGATGCCGGCCTCCAATGACAAATTGGGTCTCAGCGGGGGGAAAAGCTGGCTCTTTTAGGAAGGGGACAATTAAAGCAAAGGCAAAAGTGGCTTCAATAATGCATCTAGAGAAGCCTATTGTGGAAGTTGGGCCATCTCTCCCAAACCCCCCCGCGAGGAAAGATTTCAAGCCCAAGCGCCGATTAAGATTAAAGGCGAAGAATGATGGAGCAGAGAAGAATGACTCCATAGGCCATGTAAGTTTTCTGTTAAGTCTTATTTCATGTTAAGTCTAAATTCCAGTTCATGTTAAGTCTAATTTTCAGTTCATGTTAAGTCTATTTTTCGCGTTAAGCCTATTCCATTTCATGTTAAGTCTAAATTCCAGTTCATGTTAAGTCTAATTTTCAGTTCATGTTAAGTCTATTTTTCACGTTAAGCCTATTCCATTTCATGTTAAGTCTAAATTCCAGTTCACGTTAAGTCTAATTTTCAGTTCATGTTAAGTCTATTTTTCGCGTTAAGCCTATTCCATTTCATGTTAAGTCTAAATTCCAGTTCATGTTAAGTCTAATTTTCAGTTCATGTTAAGTCTATTTTTCGCGTTAAGCCTATTCCATTTCATGTTAAGTCTAAATTCCAGTTCACGTTAAGTCTAATTTTCAGTTCATGTTAAGTCTATTTTTCGCGTTAAGCCTATTCCATTTCATGTTAAGTCTAAATTCAGTTCACGTTAAGTCTAATTTTCAGTTCATGTTAAGTCTATTTTTCGCGTTAAGCCTATTCCATTTCATGTTAAGTCTAAATTCCAGTTCATGTTAAGTCTAATTTTCAGTTCATGTTAAGTCTATTTTTCGCGTTAAGCCTATTCCATTTCATGTTAAGTCTAAATTCCAGTTCATGTTAAGTCTAATTTTCAGTTCATGTTAAGTCTATTTTTCTTGTTAAGCCTATTCCATTTCATGTTAAGTCTAAATTCCAGTTCACGTTAAGTCTAATTTTCAGTTCATGTTAAGTCTATTTTTCTTGTTAAGCCTATTCCATTTCATGTTAAGTCTAAATTCGGTTCACGTTAAGTCTAATTTTAGGTTCATGTTAAGTCTATTTTTCGTTAAGCCTATTCCATTTCATGTTAAGTCTAAATTCCAGTTCATGTTAAGTCTAATTTTCAGTTCATGTTAAGTCAAATATTAATGTTAGGCCTATTTCGGTTCATGTTAAGTTTAAATTTTAGTTAAGTCCAATTTTAATACTTGTTAATCCTACTTTCGGTTCTGTCAAGCGTAAAGAGGTCGAGAAAGCCGAAAATTGAGGAAGTCAAGAAGAACTCAATAGGCTATGTAAGTTTAATTTCTAGTTCATGTTAAGTCTAATTTCCCGTTCATGTTATGTATTTCAAGTTAAATCTAATAGTAATTTCTATTAATCTCTTAAAATCTCAGATCATTGCAAAGCATCTGGACGATGCTTTTGAAAAGGAAGAGGAGGTGGAGGCTCTGCCCATTGAGAAACAACTGATGTTTTGGAGAAATTCGCTAAATTTTGCGACGATTACTCGGTCGACAAAACGCAGAAGAGTACATATTGTCAAGTATTTATGGTTGAGATTAGAAGACTCAACGGAATATTGGAATCTTTGGGAAGAAGTGGTGATGTTATAGACCGGAGGTCTTGAAGGAAAGAGTTAAGAAGAATTTACCAAAATAAGTAAGTTGCACCACGGGTAGATGAAGAGGAACACCATTCTCCGGCAAGCATTGTACAGGATTCTGAGAAGGGAGAGGATGAAGATGACCTTGCGGATGAAGATTCCATGAAGAATAAGGTTGAGGAAGACCCCATGAGGGTTGAGGAAGACCCCATGAGGGAAAAAGTCAAGAGGAACCAAATATGAAGAAAAAAGTTGATGATGAAGTCCCCAATGAGGGGAAACCGAATGAAGCCGAGGAGGAAGAGGAAGATCAATTTGAAGAAAGAGCAAGTGTTGTAGATTATTTTATGATGCTAAGGAAATTGTAGATAAAGATGTAGAGGAGAAGATTGAGAATAAGATTGAGGAGGCTATTGTAGATAAAGATGTAGAGGAAACTCAGAATAGAGTAGAGGAGAAAATTGAGGAAAAATTGAGGAGGATATCCTAAATAAAGATGGAGAGGAAACTGTAAATAAAGGAGCAGAGGAGAAAATGAGGAAAATATTGAGGAGGAAATTATAAATAAAGATGTGATTAAGGTGTTGATGACATTGTGGAGGTTCTAGCGAGTGCTATGCAAAAGAAAGGAAAGAAGGCTCACCATGAAAATTAGGGCACCAGCGTAAGAGCTACTAAGAGATCGCGAAGACGTTAGGACCCTTATCTGAGAGGAAAGAAGAAGCAAGAAAAATCAGAATTGAAGAGGTAGTGATTGTCCCTGATCTTAAGAGCCCACCCATCAAAGATTACTTCAACAATCAAGATATCAAGTGGGATGTGTTGAAGATGAACTTAATGACTAAGGATGAGGAATCTCTGTTGAAAGAGTTAAATGCAGGGATTCCAGATCCTTCGTGGTTTAGCTGCACGATTCTTGATAGCGCAGGACATTCTTGCACAATTTTAGGATACCACCTTGGATATCCTCCGGACTCAACCCAACAGAATAAATTTCTAACACATTTTTGCTCTCTAAGGTGTCATAGGTAAGTTTCCATTAATTAATTAATTTTTATTTTTGGAGTATATGTTAACTCAATATTGGTTCGTGTATATGTTTTCTGGTAAATGATAATTCCCACTTTTTCAGGAGGTATGATGTTATCGAAACAGCTAACAACAGCATGAACAGACATGAGCTGCTATACTTGCTTCGTGGTGGTCGGCTTGACGACAAAGTAAGATTCTAAATTTCTAAATTGAATGAGCCTTATTTATAATGAATGCTAATTTCGGGTTCATTCTGAGATGGAAGAAGCAGTGTTAGATAGGCTTCAGCAAGAAGCCTATGACAAAAAATATGGCCTGGTGTCAGTGTTCTTTTGTGTAAGTATTTCAGTTCCTGTTAATTCTAATTGAAGTTCATGTTAAGTCTAATTTCATATCGTGAAGTCTAATTTGGATCATGTTAAGTCTAATTTTCATGTTAAGCCTATTCCCATCTCATGTGAATTCTATTTTTCAGATCATGTTAAGTCTACTTTTCATGTTAATTCTATTTCCATATCATGTTAAGTCTAATTCCATATCATGTTAAGCCAAATGTTGATGTTAAGTCTATTGCCAGTTCATGTTAATTCTAAATTGCAGTTCTCGTTAAGTCTAATTTTCAGTTCATGTTAGCCCCAAATTTCATGTTAAGCCTATTTCCAGCTCATGTTAATTCTAATTTTCACGTTATCTCTAATTTCATTTCATGTTAAGTCTAATTCATGTTAACTCATTTTACTTGGATTACAGCATTCACTCTACGCCGATCGCCCTGAATTTTACATGATGTTTTTGAATTATCTTGAAAAATATCTGACCCTCGCATCGGCGTCTATTGATTCCTTTGGTGGGGGCGATCAGCGGCATCTAGTTGAAGTCCTTTTGAACGAGGATGAAAGGGTCGTGAGACATTATAGTTCGGCTCCCCACGCCACGTATAAGGCTCCTGTAAATAAAATCATAACATATTTTGACTACTGGGCAAATGATTTTAAGATTGTAGATGTGCGTAGAAAATTCCGATATGAAGCCATCAAATGCGAAGAACAAGCTGGGAGGTTAGTATCATGCTTAAATACATGATAAATTCTCTAAAGGAATAACGTAAACACTAAACTAAATTTATATGCTCACGTTGCAGCTATGGTGTGGTGTATTAGTTTACCATTATATTCGGCAATAATTGATGGTCGCTCGACAATCCGCGTGACTCCTGAAGGTGAGCCAGCTGACGTTATGCGGGCTAGACTTGCCGCAGAATTACTAATAGAAGGCCGGGAAAAAAGAGAGAAAAAGGGAACACTACACGAAGATGACCTGAGTTTATGAATATATATGTATATAATTACGGTTTGGTATAATCGTAGAAGAGATTGTTCACCACATACAATTGTAGAATTAACATGATGTGTATAGAATTAACATCTTGTGTAATAGAAATAACATGAAGTGTATTTGAATTAACGTGATGTGTAATAGAATTAACATGATGTATATTTGAATTAACATGATGTGTAATAGAATTAACATGAACTAAAATTGAATTAACATGCAAGGAAGTGGAATTAACATGATGTATATTTGAATTAACATGATGTGTAATAGAATTAACATGAAATGTAATAGAATTAAATTGATGTGTAATAGAATTAACTTGATGTGTAATAGAATTAACATGATGTGTAATAGAATTAACGTGATGTGTAATAGAATTAACATGAAATAAAATAGAATTAACATGATGTGTAATAGAATTAACTTGATGTGTAATAGAATTAACATGATGTGTAATAGAATTAACATGAACTAAAATTGAATTAACATGAAATAAAATAGAATTAACATGCAGTGAAGTGGAATTAACATGTAGTTGTATAGAATTAACAAGAACTGAAATATATGAATTGACGAGCAACGCCTTAGAAAGTTACGAGTAGCAGTAGGAGAAAGACACAAGAGAAAGTTCAGTTCACAATATCCTACATCAATTACACAAAATATCTTCTGACCCTCCATTTATTCTATTCCTACTCTAGGAATTTCTCGGGCAGCGGTGGTTTGCGATAACTTCCATCTTTTTCTTTGACAATCCTTCAGTACCCATGCCATGTGCGTGCTGTTTTAGTTGCTGCTTAGTCCACCTCTTTATCTTCCGGTTGATGCAAAATGGACATCTCCATGAACCGTCTTGACGGCGACAGTTGAGTAGTCCATCGCGTAGGTCTTGCTGAACTTTAACGATTTGCTCTGCGGTTCCTCCTCCTCCTGTTCTTCGACATTTGTACTCATCGTCGGCAAGGTTTAGTCGTCGACGCTGCTGCAAATTAAGGATGGGGTATTTGAGGGTTTTCATGTTACAAGATTAAATCCATATAAACATCAAGTTCAAAAAATTCGTGCAGTTTCCACGAGCATCGGATGTTAGGAGAAGGGCTTCTTGCTCTACGACTCATGTTCAATAGCTTTATGGTCGCTCATATGAAAATAGTTAACATGATGTGTAATTACAGAATCATTAGCATGTGCGAGAACAATTAACATGAGACATACCTTACTTTCTTTTCCCTCAAGATCGCAGCACGATTTCTTTGGGAAGAAGATGCTTCACTGAGGTTTTTAACACAAAGTAGTTGAAACCATTCAATGCAACTTTAGTTGGCCTCAGTTCTAAATACTTACTGTAAATAAGTGGTTAACAGAATTCAATTGGGAAGCTCCGTGATTGACATTAGTCTTATCAACATTTACTACCCAATTGGGAAGTTTCGTTGTTGTCATAATTCAATTGGAGATATTGGACTTCGCCTGAATTTATTAGACTTAACATGAACAGGCACTTTGACTTATCATGAACAGGCCGTAGACATAACGTGAACTGGAATTAGACTTAACATGAAGCATGAAGCGAAATAGAATTAACATGAATTGAATTAGACTTAACATGAAGCGAAATAGAATTAACATGAAGAGAAGTAGACTTAACATGAAGCGAAATAGAATTAACATGAAGTGAATTAGACTTAACATGAAGCGAAATAGAATTAACATGAAGTGAATTAGTCTTAACATGAAGCGAAATAGAATTAACATGAAGTGAATTAGACTTAGCATGAAATGGAAATTAGGATTTACATTTACGGAAAATATTAACACGAACTTTAAGTGTCATACATAGCAAAGAAATTGCTTCCACCATGAAATTGCTTACTAACTTAAAAAAAAAACAACTTAGTCTGTAACTATACAAGCAAATAACTTTACAGCATATAACACACTTAATCTGCAATAGGTTCGTTGCATGTTTTACGGTTATGACCTTCCATATGGCATCGAGAGCATTTTACTGGCCGTGTGTAAACCGTTCTGTTGTTGATCCGTCTTGTTTTATTTCTCCCTTTCCTTTTTGTTGTTAGTGGTGGTAAAATCTGGATCTCATCACGTGGCACGCTACGCTTCTCGTAATCAGGGATGGGGTAAAGAATTGGCTCGTAGCTTTTTTTAAAAGCTTCAACCGTCATAAACGAATCGCAGAACTGGTAAACATCTCTCTTCATAAACATTATGGCTGCGCATGCATGTTTACAAGGGATACGAGTTATATCCCACGCACGGCATGTGCATGTGTTTTTGTCCAGATCCACTTGACAAGTTCTATGGGATTGTACCTCAAATAATCCTCTATGTGATTGACGCACATCCAATGCGCGGCCATTGTCCATGTTCTCTTTAAGGACAAGCTCAGCTTTGGGACAAAGAAATGAATTCCAATTTTCAGCCATGCCTCGTCGATCATTCATTCGGACCATAATTTGCTTCCGTATGTGTTCTACCAGCTGTAATATCCTTAGCGTTCTAGCCTCGTATCCATTTGTTGAAGGACTCGTGACATTAGATGTCACGTGACCATATCTGAAATAATTAACATGCCGTGAAATAGAATTAACATGCAAAGAAATAGAATTAACATGCAGTGGAATAGAATTAACATGAAATAAAATAGATTTAACATGGAGTAGAATAGAGTTAACATGAAGTGAAGTAGAATTAACATGAAGTGTAATAGCATTAACATGCAATGGAATAGAAATAACATGAAGTGAGATTGATTTAACATGCGGTTGAATAGAATTAACATGCAAAGAAATAGAATTAACATGAAGTGAAGTAGAATTAACATGCGATGAAATAGAATTAACAAGCACGAAATGGAATTAACATGCGATGGATTTTTACTTCATCATACAATTAACATTATATTGCTTATACTTTACCTAATTCCGGGAAAGTACGCGTTTGCCAGTTCTGCGGGCGTAGTTCATGACAATATTATATGCCCTTTCGCTTATCGCCTTAATGTCGCCCATATAATCGCTCCATTCTCGCTTTAGTATACTTGTAACAAGTGATTGTAATAGATTACCGAATCTGAGTATCCTTTGCCTTTAGTCCCAAGTCCTTCAATTTTGACTGAAATTTTCCACTAGATGTAGAACACATCCGAGTGTAGAGCATCTGAAAAAACTCTCTAACGACTTCTCGATTCCCTTATCCGCATCCGATATTATAACTAGCTGATGTGGAGGATTGTATGGATCTGGCCTTTCATAGAGTATAGACCACAAACCTGTCAAAATTTGCAATTAACATACTGAATTTAGAATAAACACGAAACAAGTTAGGCATGAAATGAAATTATACTTAACATGACTCAAAATAAGTATAAAGATAGCCTAGAAAGATAGAGTATTGACATAAAACCTTGTAAGAACCACTTCCAGTTAACGTTATTTTCTTGATCGCATATGCAATAGGCTAGTGGAAATATCCCCGATTTCCATCGATGCTACAATACTGAGGAGTATTCCTTTGAATCGATCTTTCAGAAAGGTCCCATCCAAAAATATAAGTGGTCGACAACCACGCAAAAAACCATTTATGCAAGCGGCATAGCAAATGAATAATCTTGTAAACCTTCCCTCATTTTGTTCAACATGAATATAGCTTCCTGGATTTGTCTCCTTAACATTTTCTACATACCTAAATTTCATGTTAAGAAAAAGAGCTAGAATTAACAGCATACGGAATCAAGTTGGAATAAATAGAACTAACATGAAATGCAGTAGAATTAATTTGCAATGAAATAGAATTAACATGAAGTTCAATAGCATTAACATGCAATGGAATAGAATTAACACGAAGTGAGATTGAATTAACATGAAGTTGAATAGCATTAACATGCAATGGAATAGAATTAACATGAAGTAAGATTGAATTAACATGCAGTTGAATAGAATTAACATGCAGTGTAATGACTTACATTCCATTCATAAAATTAATTTGTATAGGATAGATACTTTACCATCGTAATTGATCATAGGACTCATGAGCATCACCGTATAATTGTTCTTGTGCTCTTTCTTTACCCCACCATACTTTACTATACTCGACCCTTAGCCCAAAGGAACTTAAAAGCTCCTTCTTTACATCAATAGGGCGTATATTCGGCCGGTCCTTTAACATGGGTTGTAATTGGGTCGCAATGAATTGCCGGGAGGCCCTACGTTGACCGGCATTATTGCCATGCTGACCACAAGTGTGATTGTTCACGAACTTTTTTATTTCAAGTCTATTTTCATCTTTGGGTGGAGAGGCAAATAACATCCACGGGCAACTTTTGGTTTTCTTAAACCGGCAACAAACTCGAATACGCTTTGGTTCATTCTTTTCAAAATCGTACTCAAATTTTTTGGCAAACGAATAGTATTGCAAAGCTAATCTTAATTCTTTGGCCCCGTCAAATCGTTGCCCCTCCTCAGTTAAAGCATTGTGCCACCAAGCAGGAATCCTCTGTATTGTTTATCATGTCATCAATCATCATAACATTTTCCTGATAGGATTATCATTGGGAATCCTATCGAAAGACTAACTGAATCGAAGTAGATGTCGACGCTGCCCGCAATCTTTATTTTTGTCTTTGTAAATGTTTTGAATAGAAACAAATAATCAAAACTAATCATATAATTAGACTTAACATGAACTAATATTAGACTTAACATGAAGTAGAAATACACTTAACATGAAATAAATTAGACTTAACATGAAGTAGAATTACACTTAACATGAAATAAATTAGACTTAACATGAAATAAAAATTACACTTAACACGAAGACAAATTAGAATTAACATGAACTGAAATTAGACTTTACTTAAAAATTTGACTTAACATGAACTAAAATTAGAGTTAACATCAATTGGAATTAGACTTAACATGAACCGGAGTTAGAGTTAACATGAAAATTAGACTTAACATGAAATAAAATTAGTCTTAACATGAAATAGAATTAGACTTAACATGAAATAAATTAGACTTAACATGAAATAAATTAGACTTAACATCAACTGGAATTTAGATATAACCCGAAAATTAGACTTAACAAGAATCGAAATTAGACCTAACATGTAACGTCTTTGACTTAACATGTAACGACTTACAGTTAACGTGCAATAAATTAGACTTAACATAAAACTCTTTTGACTTAACATGTAACGTCATAAATATTGAACTTACTGGTCTTCTAGATCTTGCTGGTCTTCTAGATCTTGCTCCTCGTCATAGATAATTAAAGAATCCTCTGTTACTTGAGTAGCTTTCACGTGAATCTCTTTTAACCCAACATTGCGGCAATGCTCCATCATAGATGCCAGATCACCTTCGTTCTCAATGGGAAAATTGAGGTTGCCGTATGTTGCTTCATCCTTGTATGACAAAGATAAAGACTCATATGGGATGTTTAACCTCTCTGACGCATGAAATTTGATATCCTTCATGGTGGTTACAGAATTAATCTTTAAGAAAACGGCTTTGTCACTGATGAGACCACGCAGATGATATCCTTCTCACCATTATGAAGGGAAGGTAGAAGGAGTAATGGCGAAGGAGTAATGGCGAGAATTTTAGGACAAGAAGAGTTTTCAAGAGCAAAAGCATATAGTTATTGCTCATGATCGGGTCAAAAAAGGGAGGGAGATTTCCCTCCAATTCCCCCATCAGATCGCCATTAATGGTTGAGTAGATGGGCGTGTCTGGGGAAGAAGGAGAAGGGCATTTTGGGTTTTCAAAATCTGACTTCTCATTTGTATTTAGGCGGCGATGGAGGGCGAACACAAATCGCGCAACTGTTTGGGGCTGATCCACACATTCAATAATTGGAGGGGCCCGGTCACATGTAGTTTCCATTTTTGGGGCCTGGACACAATTTTCCCTTACTTTAAATACTTCATTTCTTCCGAGTGAATTTCTTATATTCCCATCAAGAAACAAATTTACAACATAAGATAAGTATAGTGCACGAGCAACGCACGTGCACTATACTAGTACAAAAAAATATGGCTTTATTTACTGGGTTTGCTAGTGGTTAAGTTATGATAAAAAGTTGTTCCCTTTTTAACTTTTCTATTTGGTACTGTAACACATAAATAGTCATGAACATAAATTAATAACACATTACATACATATTTTCAATATGGTAGTTTTGATATTTGTTGCTATGAGGGAGGTTTAGTGCTTTTATTTATTTATTATTTATTACTTTTATTTTTTTGGATGTAACAGATAGTTTGATGGTTTATGCATTGCTTGGTGTTGGGGGTGCATACTATACCACATGTAAACCAACCAGGAGTAATGAAGTTTTGTGATGGCTAGGGTTTGTTTTGAACCCCATCCTTATTCTCAAAACAAAACAAAACAAAACAAAAGAAAAAGAAAAAAAGATATGCCCTTCCTTAGCTAACCGAATGATTGTGTTTAACTATCATTTTAGCAGAGAACATTGTTAAGGATCCATTTCTATTTGCGTATGATATGTTCTTAACTCTTCATCGTCTATTTTAAGAGTGAAACTGATCCTAAGGTTCCAATTGCATTCGATCATTGTTTTATGTTAGGCCCATATGTCCAGATGCAGTAAAAAGTAATCTGGAATTAAATAGCACTTGAAGGGATTGATTTGAAGCAATTTATGAGAATTCGGGGACCTCATACTCCAAAACGATATATATTACTTGGAAGTCCCTCGTGTTGCTACCTATACTCTTGATTGGTGGGACTGATTTCAAAGTAACTTAAGCATTGGGGGACCTAAGAGCAATTTCAATGATTTGAGGGGCTAATTTCAAGATAACTTAAGAATTGAGGGATTTGGCAGCAATTTGTACGATTTCAGAGACTAATTTCAAAATATGAAAGATTTAAGGGACTAATATTGAAAAAATCCAAAATTTTATTGAACTGGTCAAACAAAATTTACAATCAAGGGCCTGGGAGGACAAAAGAGATGGAGATGATGAAGAAGCAAGGATTATACTTTGTTTTGGAAAGTGAATAAATTTCATTACCATGGCTTGAAAAGTACATCCAAATCTCAGGCATACCCGAGGATCCACTAATCGGTACAACATTTTTCAATCTAAAAACATGAAACAATCACTAGGAATACCTGAGTGCAAAATGCCCACAAATACCTTTTTCTTTATTATCCTCATAATCACTTCAAAGAGGTGTGCTTTTGTGACCAAAACAACCTGCAATTCTGCTCTCTCCAAAACAAACTATTTTCTGTGCAACATTGGTAAACTATGAACAAACTTGCCTCCGGTTATCCAAATGCTGCCACATTCATAACTGTCAGCATATTTTACATGGTTATCTGCTTGAAACCTCAACATTTGTTGGGGTCTATGATCAGTACATACAAAATAATTCGCCAATTTAGGAAGGTGTAGTCACAACTCGCCTATAAGCTTTAAAAGATCTCTAAGATGGTGAAACAGCACTTCACCAGTAATCCTTACAAGAACACACCCCTCCCCTAAAATGGTGAAACCGATGGCGATCCCTAACCACAATCTCACGATCATAAGCCCTCGATATAATCTTACTCGCCTCATGACAATCTTTACAAACCCTCAAATTCTTTGAGATCCGAATCGTCTCACCTGGCTTAGTTTTTAACAGCCCAAATCCAATTGCTAGCTTCTCACTATGATAATGCAGAGGATTCTCCTTCTCCTCCTCTTCAATATCATGTAAAACTCCGCCAATATCTGGCACATAACCTTCTAGTCTAATAACATCCAACATTTCATCAACCTTAGCATAAATCTCTTTAGCCTCAGGGTGTGACATTCCACCAGCAATGAACTCATTAATTGCACCATCAAATTCAATCACAGACCAGCCTGGCTCCTTCTTCACCCCTAGCTCATTCATCAAAGCCCTAATTTTTGCCACATCATCCCATCTACCAACAGACGCATAGAGGTTAGCCAACAAAATGTACCTCCCGCTGTTTTTTGGATCTAATTCAATAACCTTGTTACCAACTTGTTCGCCCAAGTTGATATTTCCATGTATCTTGCATGCACCAAAAAGTGCACCCAAAACCCTAGCATCTGGGTCCATTGGCATCTTATTCAAAACTTTTTTAGCTTCTTCAAGGAGCCCAGCTCTTCCGAGAATATCAACTAAGCATCCAAAATGCTCCATTTTGGGCGCGACGTTATAAGTGCGAACTATATAGTCAAAATAGTATTGACCCTCATCAATAAGGCCAGAATGTGCACAAGCAGTGAGAACATTGAGAAGAGTGATATCGTCTGGAGGCACCATTGATCTCTCCATCTCTTTAAATAGTTCAATTGCTTCCTCTCCTCGACCGTGGATTGCTAGACCTCCGATCATGCAGTTCCATGATGATGGGCCTTTGTTTTGTAAGCTTTTAAAGACATTTTGAGCCTTTTCTAGGCAACCACATTTGCAGTACATATCGATTATTGTGGTTGCGAGTTTAGGATCTACTTTGATCCTATACTTTTCAATGTGTTTGTGTATCCGTTGTCCTTGATCATGAGCACCTAAACCTGTGCAGGCTGAGAGCATACTAGCAGCAACAAACTTGTCAATCTTGATGCCCTCCTCCCTCATTTGGTCAAATAGGTCGAATGCATCCTTGTATCTCTCGGCCTGCATGTACAATTGCAATTAGGTCCAGCAACTTTTTTATTTTTATTTTTTTGAGAAAATTGCAGCAAATCAACTTCTCAATGAAGACAAGTGAAGGATACAACAAGTATCATCTGTAAAAACAGGGGGACGTGTGTGCAGTTGACCCTTTGGATTATGTAGAGCTCGCTATAGACCTCCCACTCTATACCTTTGAGTTAATAATTCCTCTCGCACTACAACCTTTACCACAAAAGATGTTGTCCATGGATTAAATTCTTTCATGGACTGATTCAAGTTGATATATGGGTACCTGAAGATCAATCCAGTGAGATCATCATCTTCTAGAATGTACACCTAATTCAAGTGAAATCTTAATCAAATTCCCATATAGTCTCTCAAAAATTGAATTGGGTTCCACTGACCTCCTTTTGTGGTTGAAAGGCTTAAGATAGAGGTGATGCCAAGTAGAACGTATACTAGAGACTTAGAAATTAGAGCTTTGATAGTAGTTAAAGCCCAACTTGATTAAACGAAAGAAGGTCTTTAACAAAAACTTTTATCAAACCCAAATTTCTAATAAATATCACATGTTGAACTGATTTCGATTTCCTTATGCATTCACAACCTAATACGCCAATGAATATACAGAACTAATAGCTACTACTTGGTCTAAATAAACACAATTCAATATCATACCCAGGAGTAATATATCAAAGGACCTCCGAAATTGATCAACTCCAAAAAAACACTACCAGTGAAAATACCTTCACATAAGCGGCAATCATGGCATTCCAAGAAACAGTACACCTCACATCCATTCCATCAAACACATCCCTCGCCTCCTCAACCAACCCCAACCTCGCAAGCCCGCTGATCACCGTCGTCCAACTCACCACACTCCTCTCCCCCATTCCATCAAACACCCTCAACGCATCACCCACCTCCCCAAAACTCAAATACATATGAACCAAACCATTCATCACATACCCATCTCCCCAGAACCCAAACTTCACCACATGGGCATGCACCATTTGCCCAAACTCAACATCCCCATTGTTCGTGATTCTATTGAGCAAGCAAGGGAAAGTGAAGTTGTTGGGTTGGAGAGGTTGGGAGAGCATGAGAGGGTAGAATTGGGTGGAGAGGGATTGAATGAGGGTGTTGAAAATGAAAGGGTCTGGGTTCGGGAGGGTGCGGAAGAGGGCGAGAGCATAGTTGGGGTCGCCGGAGGGGGAGAGGGCGGAGAATTTGATGAGGCGGCCGGTGAGGTGGTTGTCGAGGTGGAGGCCGAGGCGGATGAGCTGGGAGTGTAGTTGATGGAGGTGGGGCATGGAGGTGATGGGGGAGAGGAGGTGGGGCCGGGTGGGGGTGGGTGGAGTGGGGGTGAGGAGGAGGGCGGGTGGGGACATTTTTGGATGGGGAGTGGGGGAGGGCGGGAAGAGGGTGTGACCGTTGGGGTTTTAGAAGGGAAGGACTAGATTTGTCTGATTATCTTTCGGGTTTTATTGCGAATATTACCCCCACATCATCTGTATTTGCAGGTTTACCTTTTAATCAAGATATTTATTGAAAGGGTAAATTTCACAAAACGCCCAAAACTTTGACGCGTTTCTCAAACTTTGTTTTTCCACCGACCTTCAAGACCTTTTCCGCAAACCCTACAACCCCAAACAGTACTCTCCTATAACCCCCTGAAACTTTTTACTTTCCCCACAAATGTATCACACAGTTCCGAACTAGAATATACATTGCAACCAGAGTTAACCAAACACCACCCAATCGAACCGTATCAAACCATCAACGAAATAATCATAACATGCGTAAATAATTAAGCACACTAAATATATGAAATATGACGATATCGAGCTGAACAATGTTATACTTAGGTTAACAATACATTCCCATTAAGGAAAACCCTCACCAGCACAAAGATTCAAGATCTGATAGTTTTCTGTTTAAGATGCAAAACATGTGATACTTCTCTCCATACACAACTCAAGAATCAAGCCCAAGCAAAGAAGCTGCACACTGATCCTCTCCCTGGAGTCCAATTCCCACACCCAAAGAACCACTTTCCTCGATTTGGGCCAGGTTTGCGGATCATGCACTTGCTGCTCCTCACTCCGCACGAGCAATACATACCATTTTCGGGCCCGTCACCAGTAATTGGGCCGTCTGGGCCCACAAGTGAGCCCGTAATCGAGAAGCGAAAGCCCGAGCCCATTAGGAGAGAGAGTAGACGGGCGGTGTTACGAGCATCATCAAGGCCCGAGTGACGCAGGCCTTCCCAAACTAGCCCAGCACGCTGCACGGCATCCTTCAGGTTGTTGCAGCGGAAGCCAAAAACTTCCTCGTATGCAACCTTCAGGTTGATCCAACTGCATGCACGCAGAGCTTAAGTGAACCAGAAAGAATGAGAGGGTTTCTGATGAAGTGATTTCTTGATTATTCTTATTCTGAGGTGGAGAACAACACACACAATCAAAAGTTTGTCACAAACTCACATTAAGATAGAAGGTAAGAGTAGTTTTTCATCAATCTGTAAGGTAAGTAACCGCTTTAGAGCTATAATTTTGCCTACAGCATAAACCAACATAACAGAAAATGTTCTCTTCACCGTGTGTTTTACAGTATATTCAGCAAAGCAGAATGCAATGTTATCCCTACAAAATGGCTTGTGATATTGAGAATAAAGATACATGTCTGGAAATGGCATAACTCATAGTTCGGTTACTTCGGTACAGACCGGTAAAAAAAGATAAATTTCAGAAAGCTCCCCTTTACTTTGGACGATTATCGAATAATCCCACCGCCAAATACCCCTTAAGTTTAGGGGTTATCACAAACCCCATTTAATTTTAAAATTTTATCTGAAGACCCCCTTAATAGTGCTAACCACAATTTTCACATGGGTGGTAAAATTATGCAAGGCCGCATTTCTGCGAGTGAAAATTGCGGTTCACGTTTTTTTTGTTTTTTGTTTTTTGTTTTTTGTTTTTTGTTTTTTGTTTTTGGGGGGGGGGGTTATGAGAAACTCTAAATGTTAAAGGCGGGTTTCGATAAGCCATAAACTTAAGGGGGGTTTCAGATATTTTGAAAGTTATGGGGAGTTACCGGAGAATTGTCCAAAGTTAAGGGGAGTCTTCTGAAATTTAGCCTTAAAAAGGTTAATTGAGGACCCCCTGTACTTTCACACAATTGTGTAACAATAGAAATATAGGGAGTCTATCGGCACTTGGGTGAACGCACTGGGGGTCTATCTGCAATTAACCCAAAGAATCTCAAGGCTTACCTGTTAAAGTACAGAGGCTTTCTGATCCCTTTCAATCTGCATTCAGATTCCAACATTTTACCACAATCCCAATCGCCCCATGTCACCAAGTCGAAATCGCTGTACTTAACTGCTTTGTTTTCCAACCATTTGTCGTGCAGCAACAGAGCTTCATTCAGAGTAACACTTCCATCCACCTGCAAATTCATAGAATTATGTAAGGCCACTTCCCTTGCTATCTTTTACCAGCACATTTCTAGACTCCCCTTGGGACTATATAGTTATGGAAATAAACCCCCCCTGTACTGCCTCCCAATTGTGGATAGATCCCCTGTAGTTCTATTGTTGCAGGTAGACCCCCTGAGTGAACTTTTTTGACTCTTTTACCCTCACAGAAAAGAGAAAAAAATTCGCCAAATAGATCCCGTGGGTAAAATAGTCACAAAATTTTCACTCGGGTGGTCTATCAAGAATAAATAGGATATTCTCAAGGAATCAGTTTCATACCCAGACACATAAAGAGGTTACACCTGCAAAGGCATATTACAGAACTGGAATATTTGATAGACTATGGATTTTAAGGTAAATTCTAAAAAAATAGCCTTCATTTTACCCTGTTTTCCAAAGAAAATGACAAGGGTTACTTAAAAACAAGATTTCGATGAAGAGACATTTTGTAATTTACCCTATGGTATATTACAACTGAGTGAAAAGAGTTCGCAGAAATCCTTACCAGAACTAAATTTGAAAACATAAGGGATATATCAGAGAATAACAAAATTAAAAATTTATGCCACAGAGAATGCTTAACGAATGCAACAGGACAAGGCAATTTGCATAGAGCAGAAAAAATAGGGTTAATTGTGGATAGACCCCCTGTACTATTGCCCAAGTGCCGGTGACCCCCTGAGTGAACTTTTTCGACTCTTAAAATAGTCAAGAACGATAGAACTACAGGGGTCTCTGCAGTTAATGCCAAAAAAATTAACATGAATCCAAGTTTTTCGCTCTAGCAAGCCAATAACTAGTAGTTTGTGCTATATCATAAAGCCAAGATACTGAAAAGAGAAAGGTTAGAACAACCTTTTGTTGCTGTATACCAGTAAACTTTTTGCAATAATTAGTCAGAATTGGATGGTATTCAGGCTGCACATATGCTTGAAATGCAGCTTCAGTTTCTCCAGTCCAACCACTAACTATAACAGATGAGAACTCAATGATTTCTTGAGGATTTAGTTTCATGTACTTCTCACAAGTAGCTTGGAAGTCGATAACCACAAAATACTCGGTTTGGTACTGAAGTCCATGAGCAAACGAAAGCATGTTGGATGGCCTAAGGAGAATCACAAACAACTTGTACTATAAATGAGTATGAAAGTAGTCACAACTAAATTGCACTACTAATTCTGAAATTGGTTGCGATAATTTCCCTTATAGGTTAGTTTTAGCTTGAGCTAGTAAAAGACAAAGACTAAAGAAATGGTGGTAGTATTCAATACCTGAGATTGAAACTCATTTTTTTTTTAAAGGAAACTAAACCAGCTCACAGACAAGATGTAACTATAAATAATCCCATCAACTGTAATCAATTTGAAACTTAAATTGCAGTTTTGGAAATAAAAACAAACCGAATACCGAAAACATCCCATAAAGATGCTACTTTTTTTCTAAATCCATTTATGCATACTAAGTAAATGAAAAGACATGAATCAGTACTCAAAAGAACTTCACACTGACCTATTAGAAATCTCAAAAACAAAAGAGACTTCTAGTTCATAACTTTACCCCATCATGAGGCAAAAAAACAATAAGAGCATTCTAAAAAAATTTGGTAATTATCATGATCCATTACATAAAAGAGACTTCTTAATCACAATCTGGACAAATACCCATCTCAATCTCAGGGATCATTCACTGGATTGACAATGAATTTGCAGGAAAAAAAAAAGAAGATCAAAAGAAGAGGATGCAGCGGATTCCTTACCTTGTAAGGTATTGTTGATCAGACTGGAATAGGGAAGAAGCGCAAGCAGTTTTGGGCTGAGGTATTAGTAAAGAAAGACTTCTTTTTGGGCATTTGCTTGTTTATATAGACTGACGTTGAATTTTTATCTCTTATTTGTGTTTTATAATGTTCATCTCTGACAAATTCAACTGATCTTTTTTTGAGTGGCCAAGCCTGAACCAAATAATTAACAAATAGTTCACGAATTACTTGTCTAATTGTTCGGTCATGTTCGACTCGGTAGTTAGTTTAACAGTAAGCAAATAGTTTTTAGTACTCGGCTCATAAACAATAGAATTTAATCATTTGTATTTCGGTTTGTTTAATTATCATTTGTTTAAAATGTCATCTCTTATAATACAAATTATTAAATGAATGATGTTATGGTTTTGACTCACATACATTCTCTATACTACTTTTTTACAAATTTAAAGGGCCCTATATCATTTTTACAACCAAATTTCTTTAACCAAATAAAATTATCCTTTTAATTTAATAGTTAAATATTAAGTAAACTATACAATTTTTAATCAAATAAACATACTATCATTACTACAAAGGAACAATTTTAATACAAATTTAGATGCTATTTAAAAGTCAAATTCTTTATATCACTTTAACCAGTAAAATATTTTCTTAATTAAGTAGTTCATTATTTGTAAATAATAGAATATTAATCAAATAAATATATTTTAATGCTTGATAAAATATTCATTACTATTTAGGAGTATTCGTGTTTAAATTTTGGATTGAGAGAAAATCGGAGAAGATTTTAGATATTTCCAGAAGAGATCATTGAAAATAGATTTTAGCTGGGCGAATGTTGCCAAGCTTACCTTAGTATGTAACTTACTTGAAGCTTAGACATGTACCGCCAAAGGGGTTTTCCAGCAAGCATTGCCTGTGTGCTTCTCCTTGGCGGCTTCAACTTCACTGTCGGCTTTGAAATCATCAATGATTCTTTTTATAATATTCTAGCATGCCCCACAACCTAGAATCAGGCAGCATTAACATTTTTTTATATTATCTTAAAGTCTTGCCAGTGTACTAAATTTCTGAAGTTATTGTGAGGGTTGAGGCTTATAATTTATAATATTCTAACACATATTTTAAAATTAGTCCCTCAAATGATTGAAATTGCTATGAGGTCCCCTAATTCTCATAAGTTGTTTTATATAAATCTCTCTCATTGTACTTTTACTATGAATTGGAGGAGTTAATTTTGAAATAATCTACTAATTTGGAGACCCCATTGCAATTCAAAGATTAGAGGGACTAATTTCAAAATAACAATTAGAGTTCATCATATTAGCAATCCAAAGTAGATAAATAAATAAAAAGCAAGTTTTTTTAAAGTGGGACTATACTCACACATGTGTTCCTAACATGATTTAATTAAGAATCTCTCAATGAGGATCATCTGCACCCAAAATGAATGCATTATTTCGACACAATAGGAGTACCGTGATGGGATCATACCTGACGATATACTATTGCAGGTGATAGAAATAGAGGTTGTTGTTACTGAATAGATTGTAACTGTAGTTTGCAAATGCAATCGGGTGTTTTTTTTATAATAGCACACAAGTTACTGTTTGAATAACATATTTTCTATTTTGGAAAATAGTTCTTTCTAATTTTACAATATATGATATTTTTCTTTCTTTGAAAAAGATCTACTCATACATGTATTGAAAGACAAATGATATTTCATGCAAAGAAAAGAGTAGTCATGTTTACAAAATATGTTCATACACTTGAGAATTAGAAGGTAGGAAATGGCCTTATGAATTAGATGGAGTTTTAAATGAAAAGCAAGATAAGGGGGCAAGAAAAGTCACTAAGTGTTTTTTTTAAAAATAATTTTTCATAGAAAATATTAAGATAGTGTATATGTGTATAGGCCCACTATTGACCCGTTTGAGCTCATGTATAGTCTATATATTGTATTGTATTACAAGATCAATATAACAGAGATTTTACTCTCCTAGTTAATATGGTATCAGAGCGGTGATATCAAGTCAATCCTGGCCACCCACAAAAACTCAATCAAATCTCAACCATCCATAGAAACCCTAACCCTAACCTAAGCCCAAAACAATCCGTTGCCCGCCCTACCTTTGCCGTCGCGCGGCGGAGATCCAACCAGGTTGGATTCGCCGTCAATCTCTTGTCAAAACTCGTCATCTGTAGATCATCGTCCGCGGCCGAGATCTCATCGTCTTCGTTCTCACCGTCGAACTCGTCGCCTCTCATCAGATCTCGTCGCTGACGCCTCGACGACCGCTGCTCTGTCGAATCCCAGTGGCCACCATTATACGTCCAAGGCATCGTTCTCGGATACAAGAAGTCGAAATCGAACCAGTACGAGAACACGTCGTTGCTTCAGATCGAGGGAGTGAACACCAAGGAGGAGGTTGCTGTAGAGTCGAAAAAAGTTTATTGATTGAACGAATGTGTTACAATCAAATTCTCTCGATTACAGAGGAAGAGAAGATTGATTTGACTTCTCTTTTATATGGGTTCTTGGTGGCGAAAGAATATTTCACTCAATGCTCACGTTGAGGTCCGCTTTCCGTTGACGATCAGAACAATGTTGCTGATGATTGGTGAAGAATTCAATCTCTCTTGTGCGCAAGTGTTGAATTTTCCAAAAGTCCCCCCTTGCAATAGTCGTCCAAGACTATTTATAACAGTTAAGCACACAACGGGTGTGCTGTAATCGTGGGAACGTGAGTTAATTGATGTGGACGTGGGTATAACTGATATCCACTATTTAGTTCACGTGGCTGTCGTGGCCTTCGTGGCCTTCGTGGTCGTTGGCTTTGCTGTTATGGCGAGCTTCGAGCTTCGTTAGATGACGAGCTTCGCTCTTCATTGACTGGCTGAACCTTGATTGAATGACGAAGTTCGCTACTTGGGTGGACTTCGGTTGGATAACGAGCTTCGCTGCTTGGCGAACCTCGACTGTATGAAGAGCTTCGCTGCGTGGCGAACCTCGTCTGAATGAAGAGCTTCGCTGCTTGGCGAACCTCGTCTGGATGAAGGGCTTCGCTGCTTGGCGAACCTCGACTGAATGGAGAGCTTCGCTGCTTGGCGAACCTCGGCTGAATGGAGAGCTTCGCTGCTTGGCGAACCTCGGCTGAGTGAAGGGCTTCGCTGCTTGGCGAACCTCGACTGAATGGAGAGCTTCGCTGCTTGGCGAACCTCGGCTGAGTAAAGAGTTTCGCTACTTGGGCGAACCTCGGTTGAGAGTTGAGCTTCGCCGATTAGGCGAACCTCGATCTCAAGCTCTGCAACTAGTAAGCTTATGACCCTCGTCTTCAGGCTTACATGGATTTTTTTGACTGTCTACAAGACCCCCTTCAAAGTTTTCAGATCAGAACCAGGTTGTGAGGGGTCTGAAATACTTTGAAATAATCTCATAATCATCAGTGACGTTCGTTTGCCGACTTCGTCTGCTACATACAAAGTTCGAGCCTCGTGTTCGCTGAACCTCGTCATTTAGCCCCAACCTCGACGAGCGGCATGTGCGCGTATGGCGGTTTAGGGCTTCAATTCCAATTGGGTGGCCCCCACTTTTGCTTTGATGTCAATCCCGTAAATCTCGCTGTTAGATCTTGTCACTCGAAGATCGTGGCGGCTTTGTCAACGTATCTCAACCGTAGAGATACGCCGTTTCAATACCCTATATATAGGGGTAGGGCTGGGGAAATAGGAACCGACGTTTCCTATTCCCTGTTCATCTTCCTCAAGCTGCCGCAGTCCCATCCTTCGTTCAAGACAACTTCACCTCCTTTCAGCCATGGCCCCCAAAACCGCCGCCGATAAAACAAAGAGGACCACCAAATCCGCCACCGCCTCAACCGAATCGGCCACTTTCTCAGGTAAAAAGACCTAAGGACATTGCTCGCCAAGACATGACTTTTAAAATCCGCCGTAGAGTTGGTTTTATGACATGATTTTCACTCTGGAGACGAGATCGATCTCAAAGATTATAGCTTTCTAACTGCGCCAGCGGTTTTGACGAGGCTTGCCTCATTTGACTGATAAACCTCGTCGAGGTTCTTGATCTTCCAGATCCCCATAGGGTCTCTGTTTTGAAACTCGTCTGTTTGGCGAGGTTTGATTCTTTAGACGAGGCTCGTTTTCTTGAAAGATGAGTCTCGCTTTGCAGGCTCGCTTTCTTGAATGATGAGTCTTGTTTAGCGAGGCTCGTCTTCTTGTTGGATGAGTCTCGTTTGGCAAGGCTCGCTTTCTTGAAAGATGAGTCTCGTTTGGCGAGGCTCGCTTTCTTGTTGGATGAGTCTCGTTTGGCGAGGCTCGTTTTCTTGAAAGACGAGTCTCGTTTGGCGAGGCTCGTTTTCTTGAAAGATTAGTCTCGTTTGGCGAGGCTCATCTTCTTGCAAAATGAGTCTCATTTTCTTGTTGGACGAAGTTCACTTATTGTAAACGAAATCCGTCTTTCTGACGAGGTTCGCTCATTGATGACGGTTCGATCGTTTGACGAGGTTCGCTCATTGATGACGAAGTTCGTCTGTTTGACGAGGTTCGCTCATCGGAGTGACTTTGTCCTTTTGAAGTGGCGATTTAAACCTCTGAGACTAACTTCTTCTTTTCTTTTCTTTTGCGTAGTTGAGCATCCCTCTACCCCCATCCCTCAACGGGGTGCTTTCGGAGCAAATGGTGCTCAAGAGGCGGAACCTGATTCCCTCTCCCCTCTCGTGAACGTTCCTGCATTTGTGGATAGAACTGAAGAGGAGTTGAGACTTCTTTCTGAGCCTTCAACATCCACCTTCAGGCGTTGGATTACGGATGCCCTCTCGAGTTCTGCATCCCGACCAAATCGCAAAGCCTGTCTTCCTGTTTGGAGATGATACTGAAGATCCAGATCTGTTGGATTTGGGTTCATATAGGTGGCTCAGGGTGGTGAACTCACGCTACATGTTTCTGCCTGCAATGGAACGGGATTGCTCACTGACCTCCTTAAGAGCGCTTCTACCCCTAAGCTGAATTGGGATCTAACCCCCACTCAAGATGGAGTGATGTGTGGTCACTTCTCCCGGGATGGTGCACAGGTGGACCGTCATGGTCACCATATAACTGGATTGCAACCAGGGCTGTTTCAGAGGGAGCTTCCTGTTGGTGAATCACCGTCATGCCAACACTTTGATCGTGCTTTCCATAAGGTGGAGGGCAATTCCACCAAAGATTTCCGGACTCCTGGCTGGTCTCGATGGAGTTCTTCTCAATGGTGGCCTCGCATCACTGAATACATTCTAAAAGAAAATCGTGATGAATTGGAGAGGTTTGGCCTTAGGGCTCCGATCAGGGCAACTCAGTTGGGTCTGAGGAATAATTCTCAGCAATTCCTTAGAATTTTGGAGTTATATAATCCCGATACCCACACCTTCTTCACTCCAGATGGCGAATTGGGGATTGCTTTGCATGAGATGGCCGAGATTTCTGGACTACCTCATGGAAGGTATCCGTACGAGGAGTACATCCCGGGGTATAAAGAACTGATAGATTTGGAGAAAGATCACCCCCAAGTAGTGGCGACTTATTGGGAAGTGATGTGCCACTACCATATTTGCACATGTAGGCACGGACGCGCTGATAAGAAGGGGGAGAAGTTCATTAGTCACAACATTTGGGCCCACTACCTCTTTGAAGGGCTAGATGATAAGAAAGGTACTGTGGTGCCCCTGGGTCCTCTTGAGGCGGGTACATTGTCGCGGCTTGTTCTTGACAACCTTCCGCTTTCTTATGTGACTTCCTCAGACGAGCATGGCTTCCCGGCAGGGACGACGTTTGACACTTATATTTATCAGAGCGGGGAGCCGATTTCTTCGAAGGCTGTGCTAGCAGGCTACCTCATGTTGTGGCTCAAACATATCGTCATCCCCACCAGCAGCTTTGATTCATTGGCATCTGAGGTGATTTTCCCTGCTGTTTGCTTAGCACACGGGCGTCAGTATGCACTTCTTCCTGCCATGATTGCCCGTATTCACTTCGGATTGCGGCGTCTTTGCTATGCCTTCTGCCATGGTGCTGAGAACCCAAGGGTGGAATTACCATACGCCTATCTTATGGCGTGGTTTGTCATGCACTGCCCTACTCTCATGGGTACACCCTCTGCACATATAGAGGGACAGATTACCCCTTTCATCCAGAGGCTAGAGAACGTCGATTGGAGCAAACATTACATGGCTTCAGTGCGGCGCGCTCTCCGGGACTATAAGAGTTATTCTTTTAACCGGTGCCTCCCCCATTTTCCTGGAGTCAGCTATGGACAAGCTTTGGTGGATGAACCCAATGCTCAGGGTTATACCACTTTGTCACTTGGCTGCTTCTTATGGCTCATGAGCATCCGACCGGGGTATTTTGTCTGCCGTTTCGGTCCTGTATGCGTATTGGAGCCTTATCTACCCTGCCGTTTTGCCCGTCAGTTCGGGTATGATCAACTGTATGTCGGTAATCCCAATTCTCAATTTCAATCCGACGGTTGCGACTTAGTCGTGGGAGCTGTGGCTTGGTATCGACCGTCGCCGGGCGCAAGACGGTGCTCGTTTTCTCTTCCGCAACGACCCTCAATCCCAGCGACGCTCGCTATTGCAAGTGGCATTGCATGGCAACGCCAAATTCCGTGCTTCAACATCAACTCTTCTGGGCTACGATTGATTCGGCGCCGTTATAGGGAAGGCCAGACTTCAACGAGGAGCCGCATTCCGGGGCTGAAGGAGTATTTGCATGCCGAAAAGGATGCTGGAATTGCTAAACCCCAGGTTAGTGTGGAGCCGTCACGCCAGTCCAGCCCTCATCAGACCCAGGAGCCATCACGCCAACCCAGCCCACATGAGACCCAGGCGGATATAGATGAGGCTCTAGATGAGTACGGCAGCAACATCCCTTCTTCTGCTGGTGTTGAAGAAACTCCCGGGGCTGAACCTGTATCAGAGGCACCTAGAGATTTTGTTCCTTTTGATGAACCATCGGAACATCTTCCACAAGATCCTCTTGAAAGCTCTACCTCACCCAGCCAGTCTGTTGGAGCTGTGCCCCAAGAAACCATCCCCACTTCAGAGCCTGGAGGAAGCAAAGCTTTGGTGCCAACAACTCGAGGATCTAAAGACCGTGGCCTCCTCGACCAAGCGTAGTCAAGCGGTAAGGAGAGAAGCCTTGATTGAATCTGCTGCCAGCTTGAGCCCCATTACTGAAGGCCCTCCTGATGCTGCCAAGAGTATGCCGGATGATGCTGAAGAGTCTCCGGTGGTTGCTGTTGTTTCTGAGTCAGAACCCAGGACCCAAAATGATGATACGGCGATCCCTGCCGCGGTTGTGCCTGAAACCTCATTTGCTTTGACTGTCGTCACCACCCCCTCAATTGAAGTTCACATCCTTTCTCGGTTTGTCCGTTGGGATCAAACCTTCTATCAAGCATTCCTCTTCTTTTGACTTGTCAAAAGACTACGGGGTATCTATGATTCGCAATAATTTCCTCACCATCTTAAAAGAATCTCCTACTCAAGTGTTAGAGCGTGGTGGGGATTTTGCCGGGATCAAGGCTGTATTGGAACCTCTCCTGGATGTGATGCAAAGCCTGACCAACGCTACAGCTACGCTGCCTTACCGAACCTATCTGGTACAGGCAGAGACCCTTTTCAACAAATGGCAGAGACAGCGTGACCAGTCTCTTCGTTCCATGATTGAGGACCGTGCTATGCAGCTTAGGAGAATAAGAGATGATACCCAATTTGAGCTCCAACGTCAAATACTCGAGAAGAAGCAGACTATTGGCCAGCTCTTTGAGACGGCCGCTACCAGATGATGAAAAGAAAGGGTTGCCGCCGAGCGTAACCAACAACTCCTGGTTGACTCCTACAAGGCTGCACTCGTCGATATTCAGGCAAAATTGGCGGAGGCAGAGAGTGGGCTAGCGGCTGCTACTGAGAAACATCAGACTCTGATAGCTCAATGTATGGCACACGAGACCGCAGTGCAAGCTGAATCTAATGACCTGGAAGGGCTAAGCGTTGCTGTGAGCCAAATGCCTGTACTTTCTGACGACGATCTTTATAAGCAGGCGACGGAGGAGGTCAAAGTCGCTCACAAGGAAACTATGGTCAAGATTGCTACCGAGATCCGCCAAACTCTTGAGAACTTGTAACTCATGTACCTTTGATTTTGCTTTGAATAAAATTTCGACTTTTGTGTTTGACCAATGTTTTCTTGTGCCATTTATATCTGCAATTTGGAATTTTTAGCAAACCCCCTGTAGGCATCAAAAATTGCTGAAGAACCTCAAATATGACTAAATTATGAGAAGATCGAAGGACAACGTCGTCGAAATCTCAAGAAGTCAACACATGGGAAGATTGTGTCTCGCCACTAGCGAGACACTTGTTTGTGCCTCGCCATGAACGAGACACTTGCTTGTGTCTCGCTGTTAGCGAGACACTTGTGTGTGCCTCGCCACTAGCGAGACACCTTGATATGTCTCGCTACTAGCGAGACACTTGTTTGTGCCTCGCCACGAGCGAGACACTTGTTTGTGCCTCGCCACGAGCGAGACACCTTGATGTGTCTCGCTATAGGCGAGGCACTTACTTGTGTCTCGCCAAACGCGAGACACCCAGAATACTTGAAACGAGCTCTTGAAGGGTCTAAATCAATGCCGATGGGGCCCACTTGACTTTATCAACGCAGAGAGACGTTCAGATACTTTAATAGGCGGTTACCGCGAAAATACGCCACTAGGCGTGATTTTAGGGCATTTAATCGTGCCTAAAAAGCGGCGAAACCGTTACAAATACGGAGGGATTACACCGCCTCGCCGCCAGCTTAGGGCAGCCCATATTGCCTCGCCGCCAGCGAGGCAGCCGACACTGCCTCGCCAGTGAGCGAGGCAGCTTGGCGCGAGGCAGCTCGAGCTGCCGCGCTAACTGCAAATGTTGGGCACTTATGACACTTGTGTTTCTTCAGAGGGCACGTTTCCCAAAGGCTATAAATACCCTCCTACGTCCACTTGGGCAGGGGGTCGGCTATCAGAAAGGGGCAATCAGAGATCCAAGCTTCCGGAGTTCAAGAACACGATCCACACGGAGATTCCTCGAGTTTAAGCTTTGACTTATTCTTGAGAAGAGTAGATATCTTACTTTGCTAAGATATTTGCTTAAGTTCTTGTTTCCTTTGCGAAGCATCAACTAAACCCCGTCGATTCGACGATCGCTGCTCGGTGGTCCACGGATTACGCGTCCCCGGCACAGGCAAAGTCCCACGAAAGCAGGAGATCTACACTTGTAGTGTCTTCTGTTCGAGTTTGTGAGAGAGTTATTTAAATTTCTTTGTAACTGAGAACCAAAAGTGTAATTTTCTCAAGTTTTACAATGGAAACAACTTTCGACCCAAACACCCCCAGCTATCAACGGATTTGGTATGTCTTTACCAGCTGCCGTTTGAGCTGGACTAGCCATACTTTTTCCCTCAGTATGGTGAGTTTTCGAGGGGTTTCTTTTAGGCTTAACGCTAAAATCTCTCCTCTATCCTTAGCCGCTCATGCTAGATTAAAAAATAGGCAACTCGTTTGGTAGGCCACCATCAGGAATCAAATAGTGTGGGAGTGATCAAATCGTTCAGTGACATGAAAGTATAACGATCGTGATCGGAAGGCAATCAAGTTGTTCAGTGACATGAAAGTATAACAACAATGATTATGAACAAAGTCCTTTAGAGAAATGACCATGTGGGAGTAGTCAAGTCGTTCAGTGACATAGGAGTATAACGACTATGGTTGAAATAGAGGCACATCGCATGGTAGGCTACTATTCGGTAAGGGGGTTGATAGGGGTATATCGCTTGGTCAACCACTATCTAACATAAAGTCACTCGGACAAGTGACAATATGAAATGATCAGGTCGTTCAGTGACGTAGAAGTATAACGACTGTGATCGACATGGAGACACATCATTAATAAATCAAAATTAGGTGACAGCCGTTGTTTATGAGGAATTGAAACATTGGCACATCTTTGGGTAAGCCTATACGGGGTGACGAACATCATTCGATATGAATAACAAACGCCGAGAAAAATAGAATATTAGCGCATCACTTGGTAGGCCAATATAGGACAATGAACATCATTTATGGGAAATGGTGGACATCGTAAAGATAAAATATTGACACACCACTTGGTAGGCCAATATTTAGAAATAACAAGATAATTAATTAGGGGTAATATTTCTTCAGAAACTTACCGTTGATAGGCATCATGATTTTATCGCCTTCTTGATTGGTTAGGCGGTACGCTCCATTCGAGTAAACTGACTCCACTACGAATGGTCCTTCCCATTTTGGTTCGAATTTCCCCTTCTTCTTAGAATTGAGGATCATTGGGCGTCGGACAGCGAGAACGAGGTCGCCTTCCTTGAAAATGCGACACTTAACTTTCTTGTCAAATGCTTTAGAAATCCGGACTTGGTAGAACTCGATATGTTGTTGAGCCTGTAGTCGCTTTTCATCCAGCATTTCAAGTTCCTCAAGGCGTCGACGATGATTTTCTTCAGTCGTCATTCCCGTGGTTAATGCTATTCGTAGCGATGGAATTTGAATCTCCATCGGTAAGATAGCTTCACAACCATAAACTAAAGAATATGGGGTGGTACCCGTTGGTGTGCGAACCGTTGTGCGGTAAGCCCACAAACTTTGTCCCAACTTATCATCCCAATCCTTCTTATTTGAAGAGACCATCTTAGTAAGGATCTTGATGATCGTCTTATTAAAAGCTTCAGCTTGTCCGTTCGCAGCAGGATAATAAGCTGTTGATGCTAAATTCCGGATTCGGAATTTATCGCAGAATCGCGTGAAAGCATGACTGACAAATTGTAGACCATTGTCGTGGACGATCTGCCTTGGCACACCATATCGGGTATATGACGTGATGTTTGACAAATTTGATCACATCACTTGTCTTGACCATTCTCAATGGAATAGCTTCATCCCATTTTGAGAAATAATCAGTTATCGCCAATATGAAGCAGTGTTCTTTTGAAGAAGGTGGAGAAATGGGACCAACAATATCCATTCCTCATGTTTCAAATGGCCAGGACGTGGCGGTAGGATGCAAGTGCTCCGGCGGTTGGTGAAGGTAATTAGCATGTATTTGGCATGCATGGCATCGTTTAGCGTAAGCCACGGCATCCCTTACCATTGTCGGCCAATAATAATCAAGTCACGCACCGTCCCATAACTTTGGTCCAGGCTGGTGTGCTCCACAAACACCGTCATGAGCTTCTCTCAAGACCTGCTCTGCTTCCTTAGTTGACAAACATCGAAGCAGTAACCCATCATATGACCTTCTATATAAAGTCTGTAATTGGGAATCATAGTAAAATCTTGATGCTCGTCGACGAATTGACTCTCTTTCTTTTATGTCTTCGGGCAATATTCCATGCAAGACATAGTCGATGATCGGAAACCGCCAGTCTCGTGCTTCAAGTGACTTAGGTTCGTCTTCGACTGCTTGGATCTGTAATGCATATTTTGGCCGAAATAGTTGCCGCCTAGACACAATAACCTGCTGAGTAACATTCTCAGGCAGGGCTAGCGTAGCTGCAAGAGACGCCAACGCATCAGCATAAGTGTTCTGCAAACGGGGTACATGACCGATGTAAAAGCTTTCAAACGAGTCAGCTAAAGTTACGGCTGCTGCATGATGAGGGATAAGGTCCTCGTGCCTGACTTCGTACTCTCCTCTTAGTTGTTTTACGATTAGCTGTGAATCCCCAAATGCTTCAAGGTGTTTCACGCCTAAATGTTTAGCTATGTCGAGACCAATCAACAACGCATTATACTCTGCTACGTTATTGGTGCATGGTTCCATAATCCATACCGTGGTATCACGTGGTTTTGTGGAGATATCAATACTACCCCCACTCCGGCCACAACGGGGCCGTCAGAGGTCGCTCTCGCGGCTCCATCAAAGAACAACTGCCATACCTGTTCCTTAGAGACCAGATTAGCTTCATAAGGTTCATCAGGCATGTCTTGATATAATTCGACTTTCCCTTTCAATGGATGGTTAGCCATAAGATCACACACAGCTTGACCCTTCATCGCCTTCTGAGGTTTGAAGTGAATATCGTACTGAGATAATAACAATGCCCATCTAGCCATTCGGCCATTCAACGTGCCAGGCTGGGTCATAAATACCCGTATGGGGTTGATTCTAGAGATAACGTGTATAGTCTGTCCCACCAGATAATGCCGCATCTTTTGGATGGCGCAGACCAAAGCCAAACATTCCTTCTGAATAGGAGGATATCGATATTCGGCCCCCGACAGCGTCCTACTGAGGTAATAGACTGCCTGTTCGTGGCCATTATCATCGTCCTGTGCAAAGACTCGCTAACGATACTCAGAAGGCGGATGTAAATCAGAAAGGGCTTTCCTGATTTAGGTGCAACTAGCACAGGGGGGTTAGAAAGATATGTTTTAATCTCTTCGAATGCCTTCCGGCAATCTTCATCCCAAACGAACGATACACCTTTCTTCATGAGCTTCGAGAATGGTTGACATTTCCCCGATAAATTGGAAATGAATCTGCGAATGTAAGCCAAACGCCCTTGGAGACCACGAAGCTCTCTGAGGCTTCTAGGAGGTGGAAGTTCCTGGATAGCTTTGACTTTGTCCGGGTCGAGGCGTATACCATCTGCTGTGACCACGAACCCTAGAAATTTACCGCTTGACATCCCCAGAAAAGACTTAGTTGGGTTCATCTTCAACTGATGTGCCCGCATTATCTCAAATGTTGTCCTCAAGTCGTGCAAATGATCACTTTTGTGACGACTCTTGACCACTAGATCGTCTACATAGCATTCAACTGTTTTCCGTAAATGTTTTCGGAAAATAGTGGTCATGGCACGCTGGTATGTTGCTCCCGCATTTTTCAACCCGAAGGGCATGACTGTATAACAGTATATCCCTAACGGTGTTCGAAAAGCAGTATGTTTTTCATCATCAGGGTGCATTTTGATTTGATTGTACCCTGAAAAGCCATCCATAAAAGACATCCTTTCAAATCCACACGTGTTGTCGATGATAAGATCCGTGATTGGTAAAGGAAAATCATCTTTCGGACATGCTGAATTTAAGTCTCGATAGTCGACGCACGGCCGAATCTGTCCGTTTTTCTTCAAAACGGGTACTATATTGGCTACCCAGTCGGGGTGTTGAACCTCCCGAATGAACCCTGCTTTGATCGCCGATTTCTTTCGATGGCCTTCATGACCTGAGGGGAAAATCGTCGTTGCAGTTGTTTAACAGGCTTAGCACCTGGTTTGATATTAAGGCGGTGCATAGCCACTTGAGGGTCTAAGCCAGGCATATCTTCATAACTCCATGCGAAGACATCGATGTATTCCCGTACCAAAGCGATAAGGCTCTCCTTTTCTTCCGCTGTCAAACTATCGCTTATGAATATGGGTTTTGGATTAGCTTCATCCCCCATATTAACTTGGACTATTTTATCATCAGTGGGCGGTTCTCGTTGTTCAAAACGATGTTCCCATTGCATTCCAAGCTGTTGACTCATTGGATCCTCCAATAGCGGTAAGAGATCATCTTCTTGAATCTCTATTAGATCAGCTGAGGTCATATTGGCCATAAGGGACATAAATTCATGTCCTACACTGACGTCGGAATTTCAGGAAGCTGTTTCAGAAGACGAGTGATATGACTCACCCTCAGTTGTAACATGCCATGAGTACGGCGGCGACTCATATCCCAACCCTTTATGAGTTTTATGATAGTAATCATCAGCCGCTCTTCTGACATAAGGTGTCGGATCGGTGTCCCGATGCCTTCCCATAATTTAATCCTTCTTGTGGAGGAAGTCATACCCCATTTTCTTCATCAAGTGTTTGCTGTGGGGAGAAATATGAAAATTTTCCTTTCTCCTTCATTTTGGGCTGTTCTAACTCATTTTGCAACGGCTTATTGACCTTCCCAAGGATAATGTCTTTCTGATCATTATTCCTGGCCGGTATCACAAAAACTGCTTGCGAAGAGTTGGAGTGCCTTTGGGTCGTCATGAATGACGACTGAATCGGCATGTGCAATGTAGGTTCAGCATACAACCGTGGAAGAATCTCTGACATCAAGTCAGTATGACTTTTAACACCCGGTACGTAAGCTAAATCATAATTTGCATTGAAAATGACTATATCGTCATCAGGATCATTCAGATCGATTACAAAGGGTTTTACATCATTGAAAACAACTCCTTGTTCGGATTCTATGTCAGCTTCATTTCCACTGTCATAGTCCTCGATCTGTGGTTCATCGGTTTGGCCTTCCTCAAGGTAGTGGACAGAATCAGTAAAATAATTCTCCACACCTTTAAATGGTTGCCTTTCCGCGACCAAGGTTTTAACCATCCCTTCTTCGTCTACGTACTTCATGCACTGATGCAACGTGGATGGAACGATCAGATTTTCATGGATCCAGGGTCGACCCAAGAGTAAATTATAAGATGTATCCGCGTCGATGACGTAGCAGGTAACATCTGTCTTCAAGTCTCCTATTTGGCATTTGAGTTTGATCTTGCCCAAGGGACGAGAATTGGTAGCATTGAAACCATAAATGGTGGTTCCTGTTGTTGCCAACCGATGCAATGGTATCCCAAGATGTTGTATAATTCTTAATGGGATGATACTCAATGCAGATCCCGGGTCAACTTTGTTTGGGTCGAAAGTTGTTTCCATTGTAAAACTTGAGAAAATTATACTTTTGATTCTCAGTTACAAAGAAATTTAAATAACTCTCTCACAAACTCGAACAGAAGAGGCTACACGCGTAGATCTCCTGCTTTTGTGGGTCTTTGCCTGTGCCGGGGACGCAATCCGTGGACCACCGAAGCAGCCATCGTCGAATCGACGGGTTTAGTTGATGCTTCTCAAAGGAAACAAGAACTTAAGCAAATATCTTAGCAAAGTAAGATATCTACTCTTCTCAAGAATAAGTCAAAGCTTAAACTCGAGGAATCTCCGCGGTGGGATCGCTTGAACCGAAGTTTTGATTCTCTTTGCAATAGCTCGCCATCCGATTCTCTCATTGCCCCCGCCCAAGCGGATGTAGAGGGATATTTATAGCCTTTGGGAAACGTGCTCTCCTCGAGAGAAACACAAGTGTCATAAGTGCCCAACATTTGCGCTACGGGTACTGAGCCGCCAGCGCTAAGCCGCTTCGCCATCGGGCGCGCAGAATGGCCACTGGCGGCGTAGGTATTACGAGCCTCGCTAACCGGCGAGGGCAAAGGTCGCCCCTCCAGCCGTGGTAACGGTTTCACGCTTTTTAGGCACGATTAAATGCCCTAAAATCACTTAGTGGGCTTATTTTCAGCGGTAAATCATTAAAGCATTTGAACGCCTCCAGGCTGATAAAGCGGGCGGGCCCATCGGCATTGATTTAGACCCTTCAAGAGCTCAAGCTTGGTGATGCCTGGTGTTCCCGCCATTGACAGTAAGTGTTTCGTTTCATAGCCAGACACATCAAGGTGTTCCCGCCTCGTGGCGCAGGCACAAACAAGTGTTCGCTTCGCGATGCAGGCACAAACAAGTGTCTCGCTTGTAGTGAGTAAGATAAATAAAGTGTCTCGCTAGTAGCTTGTGACAGCAGTTCTATAGCGAGACAAACAAGGTTCTTGACCGAAATGCAGACACAATCTTCCTATATGTTGACTTCTTGAGATTTCGACGACGTTGTCCTTCGATCTTCTCATAATTTAGTCATATTTGGGGTTCTTCAAGAATTTTTGATGCCTACAGATACCCTCCAAAGTTTTCGGACTCTCATTTTATCGAGGGGTCCGGAATACTTTGGATAAGATGCGCTTTGCTTCGCTCAACGCTGAACTTTGTAGAAGAGGCCCGTTTTGCTTCGGGCCAAACCTCGGTAACGCCATGTCGCTTATCCATATTCGAGTTCAATA
Organism: Asparagus setaceus; assembly: GCA_012295165.1. Taxonomy (NCBI): domain Eukaryota; kingdom Viridiplantae; phylum Streptophyta; class Magnoliopsida; order Asparagales; family Asparagaceae; genus Asparagus; species Asparagus setaceus. The sequence continues at coordinate 76,360,414 of CM022702.1, forward strand.
ATCACAGTATTTGAATGGATTGGTGTCGAAGTCGCATTTTGGACTAATCATCTTCATCTTGAAGGTCACCACTTGGGTTGCATTGAATGCCTTGAAAAAACGCCGCCCGTTTTCAACATCGATTTCCGTGAAAGCTTCTATATGGAATATGGAACCGATTTGTTTTGAATATAACGCCTTGAATCTCGCAAGTGCAGGATAATCATCAAGATCCGGAAGTATCAATACACTTCGATGTTTCACTTCGTGCAAAGAATTAAAAGTGTCCGACTTGAAGAAAGCGAAGCGGGCAATCAAGGTGTTCGCCGTGGCGCAGGCACAACAAGTGTTCGCCTAAAGGACCGCCACAGACCGTCTGAAAGCATGCTTGAGCTTCCGGAGGCGATAATGGCACATTTGCATTAGCAATGAGTTACAAAGTGCATTAAAATCACGGTAGGAGAAAGTGCTTAACCCGGGCAGAAGAGTGAACCCAAGCCATGGTTAATGATAGATATAGGATTTTTGACAAACCCTCACCATCAACGGATTTGATGAGCCTTTACCAACTACCTTGAGTTGGGCTAGCATGTAGATTATATCCGAGTCCGCTCTACATGTTATTGTGCTAAAAGAGTGAATTCTCTTAGACTTTATGCTACTTATATTGAATAAGTAGATCTGGCCATTATTACGGTGAATTAACTACCCTAAGAAGTTAGATGCGCACTTATCTCATAAGGGGCGAGATAATATCCCTATGCATGAAGGCATAGCTTAGGTGTCATTAGGTAATGACATCTATGCTAATATTGAATAATGAGGCTTGATCAATTATCACGGAATTGATTACCCTACGCAGTGTTAGATCGACTTATCTCTCGTAAGGGAAGATAACCTCCTATGCATGAAGGCATAGTTTTGTGTCATTAGGTAATGACATCTATGCTACGACATTGAATACGCAAGCTTTGGAATTGTGTCTTCTCTCTGGGGAGAAAACGAACCTGCTGTGTCTTCTCCTCAGACGAACCCGCCTGCTGTCTCTTGGGGCGAAGGTGAACCCGCTAGTGTCTTCTCTGGGGCAAAGACGAACCCGCTGTGTCTCTCGGCAAAGACGAACCCGCTGGTCTTGAAGAAAAAGAAGGTATTTTCTTATCTTTCGCTTCAATTGACAACTCTTTGTTCACGCTAATCGAGAGTTAAAAGATTCCATGCACGCACTCAAGGAATCTAGAGAAACTCAAAGTGGGATCTCCACTTCGAGAATCAAGTTAGAGTCGGGCCACGCCAAGATGACTCAAGATACCTTTTAACTCATGTGAGTAAAAGGTGGAATTTGGATAACCCTAACCGTGATGAAGGTCCTGACAATTTACATGGTTTGCCCTAACCATTGAAAATTTTGGACCAAGTGGGAATGAAAATTTAAAATGACCTTAACTGTTCAAAGATTTGGTCAAGTGAAGAATGACCTTAACTGCTTAAAGGTTTGGTCGCACTAACCCAAAGGGGAGTAGATTTGATTTCTAACTAAGAATTAACTATCGGTGGGTTAGTTAACATGATAGTTATTTTCTTTGTGGTCCCGCCATCCTATTGAAGAGGATGATTGTGGGAGAGTTTAGTGGAGTTATCGAGATAACTTTCTTAGGGCCTACCATCCTATTGAAGAGGATCGTGGGAGATTTTGGAAGAGTTGGCGTAAGATGAAGGAAAGAAGGTATTTTCTTATCTTTCGCTTCACAATGGGAGTTTGGAGACCGTGACTATTTAAAAGTTTGATCATCCAAAATAGTGGGGTAAAATTGGTGAATGGTATTTCTAGGCTATCGTAATATGATAAACTCCGGTCCTTCATCATAAGATCGGGTTATCCCGAAAGTACACTAAAGATAGTATCTCTTCGTGAACTTCCCACACTGGCGCCGGATCTTATCATCGCTCGCTACCAAGCCGGATCTCGCCTCACTTCGGGTTGTTTTGTAGGTATCCCGCCGTAGTACGATAGGCCCAAGAGCTTCCACCAAGTTCGCCACTTTGACGCGACCCCGGGCCAATTAGAGCTCCGATACCGCTTTAAGGACAAAACAACTTTGGTAGGATGATGGACCCTCCCTGTGGTAACGCAGTATTTAGGATCCGAAGTCTTGTCACCTCCTCCTCGATTTGTAATAGTGGCAACTTAATTTTGTTGCCGCCAATGAGGTGCTTGAAAATGATTGAACTTCTTTTTCATCTCCAAAGAGTATGTCCCGTGGAATTCGGATTTAGAAGCTTTTGTTGCTCCCCGGAGGTTGTCATGGTCGTGAATTAGCACGCTTGATTTACGCCAACAGCAGCCTACGATGCCTTTTCTATTATGCAGAGGCAAAATTTACTTTTGAGGGTCACCATCTTTTCGCTTTCAAATTTCTTCCTTTTGAGGAAAGGTTCAATTTTGTTCTCCTCGATTTTTAGATCTTTCCATGTAGTTGGTGGGATCCACCCCATGACTTCCAACAGATCAATGGAGAGATTATTGTGGCACGCTTGCAATATGAATTTCTGATTGATCTTTGCGCTTTATGGCCTTATTAAGGTTTACGAAACAAATAATCGCTCTCCACTTTCTCGCTTTCATCTAGAAGAGTTCCAATGGAAACTTCGTGTCATCATCGAAGAAATTACTGAAAGAAGCTTCCATGTCATCCCAAAGAAGCATTAATGCTCCCAAATTTTGAGTCTTCGATACCAATCAGCAGCCTAATGTATGGGTACCAACGAATGACCAATCAAGGCTCATTTCGAGATCACCCCAAATGAGACTTGAAATAGATCAAGTGTCGTAGCTAACCCTCCCTGTCGAAAGGTGTGAAATTAATCAAATCAATTTCAAGTGTAAGGGATTGAATCCCACTCTCTGGGATATGGACACGGATACCGCCCTTTGACTTCCTGCGCGGACATCAAAACATTGATTTTATCTTCAAGCTCTTTCATCTTTTCGCCATCATCCTCCCTTTGTTTTGGATTACTTCCAATAGGAAGAATTGGACCATTTCCACATTGAGCACCATGCGCTTTCTTTGGAGGTTGATCAACAGAATGTGTTCATCTATCTCCTAATCACTGCCTCGATATTATGGGCATTATGGTGGGTAACTCCACCTTGTTGACTAGATTCAGTCAGATGAGGCGCTGATTTTGCAATTCCCTCATCTCATGTGCAAGGCTAGCTCCATCTCCGCTTTCATTTCGCCTTAAGCTCTCTCTCTTTGCTTGGCTAAGTCTTCTTGTAACATTTGAGCTAGGGTTTCGTGTAATTGCAAAAGCCTCGATGGCGACCAACACTTGACATTGTGTCATCTGAAGCTATCGCCGAATTGATGTCGGAAGCTTCACATCGATGACTCTCCCTCATGCATCCTTCTATAGTCGATGCGCTGGTAGCTCGCAATTGTAACCGACATTCTCTCGAGAAATCTGAGACCCAAATCCTCCGTGAGTGAAGTCGATCTCGATCCGTCATCGGTCCTTTCCCTTTGTTCACTATGTTGATAGTCACTGGAAACTCATCAAATTGGATGGATGATCTCTTTCTTCTTCTCGATGTCGCCTTTGACTGCGGGCTTCAGATCTTCCGCTGTCGATAGAAAGCCGCTCGAATACCGAAGCCGCTCACCGTACCGTGCACATCCCGACAATTGCCTTAATCAATTTTGCACATGAGCAAGAACAATCTATTTCACGATCGTCCCTTCGCGGTGTTGCCACCCCCACCGATGATGTGGTTGGTGTGGGTTATTGCAAATAACATTTCCACCCCCTGATGTAACTTGGTTCTCACCGAGGACAAGTCTTCTTTGGGGAATCGACTATCGAAGTTGCTTCGCATGAATAACAAGCGTTTGATCACCTTTGGTGACTTCGCGAATCACACGCCGCTTTGTCTTTATCGCCAGACTTGCGGACCCTCTTAGGATACTCAAACGAGACGAACGGAACTCTTTCGCTTTGAATCGCCGGATGGCTCGAACATTCTCAATATCACCCGATTTGGTACGCACCCCAACCGTCGTTGTTCATGGATTGAGTGATCCAAACGTTCCATTATCGGTGTTTTGACTTTGGTTCTCGACAGTGAACCAAGGCGATCAACACCGAATTGAAGGCTTCCGACTTAACGCTGATACCTCACCGAGAAGTGGAAGAAAGGGGCGAAAAATCCATTTTTGCTAAGGCATGAGGACGGCCTCGCTATTGGCGAGGTAGTTAGACCTGCTCACCGGCGAGACAGCACATTGCTCGCCGTTGGCGGCAGCCTTAGGCGTTCGCTAACGCTGCAGCTCGAATCGCCTTACCGAAGACCGCCATGGCAGCGCATCTTTGCCGCATTTTGATGTCGATTTCGACCCAAATTTTGTGATTTTGGGTCCATTCCTGGATGATTTCGACTCCTCAGCGCTTTGGCGAACAACGGCATCGCAGCACGAAGCGACGCACGACGCTGGGCGCGCCTCTTCTTGTCAATCGGGTCCTTTTGACGAGAACCCATTCTTCCTTGGGAGGAGTGTTAGGATTGAAGTTGAGGCGCTTGTAACTTGTCGACCTCCGATCACATGAAGTTCGTGTTGTAATGAACTCCGTCGCTGATTCCATGGCCTTTGCAAGTTGTCCGCCATCTTTTGACGTTGTTCTCGACGAGCCCCTTCGCCGAGAGCGTTGAGATCTTGTTGAATGACTCCTCTTCTCGAAAGGAGTCAACTTGAAGGCTCCATTTGAGATCTACCGGTGTTGTTGAGAGGGGAAATCGCCCGCCGCAAGCTTAACGAATCGCTGCGATCACAACAGTAACGAACCTCCCTCTTAGGGATGATATCCTCCGATGTTTTGGGTGAGGAGGACTTCGATGAGGAGGAGAGAGATATTCTTCAACTTGGCTTGATCGAAGAAGTAATCCAAATCCATCGACCATGAGAGGTCGGCTTGATCGCCGCAAAGTCATGACACAAATCGATCTCTCGCTCGAGACCGCTTTCCATCAGTGGTCGCATCGTTTGGGTCGAAAGTTGTTTCCATTGTAAAACTTGAGAAAATTATACTTTTGATTCTCGCCACAAAGAAATTTAAATAACTCTCTCACAAACTCGAACGTAAGAGGCTACACGCCAGATCTCCCCGCTTTTGTGGGTCTTTGCCTGCGTCGGACGCCAGAACCGCGTGGACCACCGAAATGCGCCGATCGTCCAACCGGGTTTGATGCTTCAAAAGGAAACAAGAACTTAAGCAAATATCTTAGCAAAGTAAGATATCTACTCTTCTCAAGAATAAGTCAAAGCTTAAACTTCGAGGAATCTCCGTGTGATCGTGTTCTTGAACTCACGGAAGCTTGGATTCTCTCTCTCTCTTTGCAATAGCTCGCTTATCGATCTCGATTGCCCCCGCCCAAGTGGATGTAGAGGATATTTATAGCCTTTGGGGCGTGCCCTCTGGAGAAACACAAGTGTCATAAGTGCCCAACATTTGCGGTTAAGCGGCTCATTTGCCTCGTGCCAATTGCCACCTCGCTGGCGGCGATTAATGCGGCTACCTGGTGGCGAGAGCAATATGAGCTGCCTCGCTAGCTGGCGGCGTGATCCCTCGGTTGTTATGCGGTTTATTTCTTTTTAGGCGCGATTAAATGCCTAAAATCCGCCTAGTGGTATTTTTCGCGATGTAACCGCCCATTAAAGTATTTGAGCGTCTCTGCGTTGATAAAGTCAAGTGGGCCCCATCGGCATTGATTTAGACCCTTCAAGAGCTTCGTTTCAAGTATTAATCTGTCGCCTTTGGCGAACACATAGATGCCTGCTATAGCGAGACACATCAAGGTGTCTCGCTTCGTGGCGAGCACAAACATGTCTCGTGGCGAGGCACAAACAATGTCGCTTGTAGCGAGGCATAAACAAGTGTCTGCAGTAGTAGCGAGACACAAGCAATGTCTCGCATAGCGGCGAGAAACAAGTGTCTCGCATGGCGAGACACAATCTTCATATGTTGACTTCTTGAGATTTCGACGACGTTGTCCTTCGATCTTCTCATAATTTAGTCATATTTGGGGTTCTTGACAATTTTGATGCCTACAAACTTGAGCTCGGTTGATTCGGACCAGGCAGCGTAATAGGTAAAAGTATAATTATCATGCGGGTTCTTCACTTGCATATCCTCAGATGAGAAGGTAATGCAAGGTATTATTATGAAGACACGGTGACATTGGGCACAAACCTGGCGAGCTTTACGGGAAATGGCGAGCCGTTGTCGCCAATGCTTCTCGAGAGCTTCTACGGTAGATTGAGAAAGCGTAGAGTTGAATAAAGTGATCCTCGCCGGGATGTTGGAGAGTTGGGCTAAAATATCGAGGCCGGAAAGGGCCTTGAAGTTTGGCGTGTCCTTCTGAGTGCTTTGTTGTAGCGGATCTCCCTTGTCTTGGGCTCCGGTGGCGCCTTTCGCTTCCGCCGGGTGTTACCTCGGGATACTCCCTTAAGAACTCTTTTCCACCTCAGTGGCCAACGCCTGGTACTGGTTGTGCGGTAGGAGACGATTTGCTCTTTCATTGTGGTGAATTACAAGTCTTCCCTTTGAACTTTGAAGAAGTCCATTGTTCATCGATAACAAGTCGGGTGAACCCACATAATTAAGCCTTCGGCGTAGTGTAGGGACCATACAATGCCTCCGGAGGTCGAAGTTCACAACTCGGCCACGCTGATGGATCGGTTTACCGTCACGCGCGGAATTCGCAAAATCGCCAAATTGGAGGCGACCATGTTTGCGAGACACCTTCTTGATCCTCAGCGAGTCATAACACGCTTCTAACAAGACTTGGATCTTGTCTTTCAAGATGTAGCATGACCACGATGGGATGGTGTACCATTCGATGGTACATCATTATTTTGGATCATCGTCCTTGAAGCTTCCTCCGGTTTCTTTATTTCGGGCGTGATCTTGTTCATCTTGAGCAAAGTCTTGAAGATCGGGACAACTGATCATCCTTGAAGTCGTACTTCTTCATAGGGCCGGTTATCGGAGGCATTAGGTTTTACGCTTAAAAGGCCTTGAAGAAGGTTGAGTCTCCTGACTAGGGTCTCCTTCCCCTTGATTGTTTTGAGGCATGAAATTGCTCGATTACCCCCTTTTAGAGCGATAGTCACGAGGTTCTTGCCTCTATCCTCTTAAGCATGTTTTCAACTTGCTGCCTTGCCTCACCAAGTCTCTCGAGTGTGCTTCAAGCGCACCCATCTTGAAAGTATGTTAATCGAGAGGTTGGCTCGCACATCGCGATGAATGTAAACTGAGACTTGGTCGGGAATACAGGATTGATTAGAATCGTTTGGCAAGTCTTGCAGCGGACTCGTCTTCTTTTGCTTTTCGGCCAACAAAGTGGCCATAGACACCTGGTGTCATCATCGAAAAATCGGGCCATAAAAGCCTTTGCAAATCTTTCCAGAGGCGATAGAGCAGGGCTCTAACCGAAACCACTGAAGCGACTCCTTAAGAGTGCTAATGAATAATCGGATCATAATAGGATCGTTGCCGTTATATGTCGGTTTGTGCTTGAAATAGTAGATGTGTTGTGACGGCGAACTTTTTAGTCGAGCGCACTAGGTTAAGCGGCTTGAATTTGGGAGGATATGGGACATCATCCCGTTCTATAGGATATGCCTCGCCACTGACTCCTTAGATTGCCCTTGGAGCTTGAGCATCCGGTTGCTTTTGGAAATCTCGCAACACATGATCTTGCTCTTTTGTACGCGGATTCGACTCCACTTCAGATGACACTGAGTGGACATCATGATCCCCCTCGTAGCCTTCTCGCTTCGATTTGGATCCTCCTTCGTCTATCTTCTTCTTGCCTACAAGTTTCTCCATCATTATTTCTAAACCGATAGATTCTCTTTGCTAAGAATAGTAGCTTGTTGCTCTTCAATTCTTCGTCATCTCTTCTTCTCGTTCGCCATAAGGACACGGCCCGACACCGAAATCGTGTTTGAAGGTTGAGACGTAGCGATGCCAGAGTTCTCAAATTCTTCAGAGGTACCCCCAGTCAACCGGTCTATAATCGAACGGAATTGCCGTTCAGATTAAGACGAAGTACCTCGATAGCTCGTTATTGATTAATGCGCCAGTAACCACGGGAATATTCAGGTCGACGATTCGATCGCTTCTGTTGTCTTGCTCCGCTTCTCCCACCATGTTAATGGTCACTCCGGGGAATGACCACCGCGCCGCTTGTTTCTTATGGCGAAACCGCTTCGCCTATTTGACGGGTCGATAATCGCCAAAACCGAAGGCTGATGTGTCGATGAACATTGGGCACGCATCGCAGAGATGAGCTTCTCACAGCAGCAATGAGATTGCATTTGACTGGCATCACGCTTGCGAGTGAGATAATCACGGAGATCGGCGGGCGCACCCTGATTCTAAAAACGAGCCTCATATGAGAGAGGCTCTCTGAGTCGAGTTTGGTGAACCTGGCGAGGTTGCCGTTTCCTTTGGTTTTGGCGGCGAGGTTCATATTGGCGATGAGGTTCGCTGCCCTGCCGAGGTTCGTCCTGTTTAGAGGAGACCTCATGTTGGCGAAGTTCGTTGCTTGAACGAGGTTCATCCCTTTTAGAGGGGACCTCATGTTGCTGGCGAGATTCGCCACTCAAATGAGGCTCATCCTTCAAGTGGACCTCACGTTGTAGGCGAGGTTCGCCACTTGGACGAGGTTCGCAGCTGGGGCGACGTTCGTCTTGTGGACGAGGTTCGCAGCTGAGGCGACGTTCGTCTTGTGGACGAGGTTCGCAGCTGGGGCGACATTTATCTTGTTTTGAATGAACCCCGTGATGATGACGAGGTTCGTCGACTTTCTTTGGACGATAGTGGAATCCGTCCAACGACCAAAGCTCGAGCACGCTACGAAGCTTGTTCTGGCTACGACGCTGTCCGGCACGCCTTGAGAGTGGACCGTTAGAAGGTCCGGTCTTCACAGCGAGCGAGGCCCGGAAGCCAAAACTTGGCTAATAACATTGTTGACTTGGGTTGCTTAACAACCCACTTCTTAGCCTCGCCGGCTAACTTTTGGAGCCTTGTCCTTGAGAGACGAGGTGATTGTCGAGGTTCGCTTGAGAGGATTCGCCAGGCCACGGGGCTGAAGTCTCATACGACTCGGCGACACTTGCGTGTCTTCAATGGGCTAGATGTCCCGGAGGAAAGAAATTTCTATTACTCGATCGAATTCAATAACCAAGGTTTGAACCTCGGTTCCAATGCAACCTTGTCCGATTAGCCACCACCGGTTCATCGGAATGAATGGTTACTCCCACTGGTCGCCATCTTCAGAGTCGAAAAATTTATTGATTGAACTAATGTGTTACAATCAAATTCTCTCGACATGAGGAAGAGAAGATTGATTTGACTTCTCTTTATATGGGTTCTTGGTGGCTAAAGAATATTTCACTCAATGCTCACGTTGAGGTCCGCTTTCCGTTGACGATCGAACAATGTTGTTGATGATTGGTGAAGAATTCAATCTCTTGTGCCAAGTGTTGAATTTTCCAAAAGTCCCCCTTGCAATAGTCGCCCAAGACTATTTATATCGCTTAAGCACACAACGGGTGTGCCGTAATCGCGGGAACGTGAGTTAATTGATGGGACGTGGGTATAACCGATATCCACTATTTAGTTCACGGTCGCCGCGGGCCTTCGTGGTCGTTGGCTTTGCTGTTATGGCGAGCCGAAGCCGTTAGATGACGAGCCGCTCTTCATTGACCGGTTGAACCTTGATTGAATGACGAAGTTCGCTACTTGTGGACTTGTTGATAACGAGCCGCTGCTTGGCGAACCTCGATCGTATGAAGAGCTTCACGCGCTGGCGAACCTCATCTGAATGAAGAGCTTCACGCTTGGCGAACCTCGCTCGATGAAGGGCTTCACTGCTTGGCGAACCTCGACTGAATGGAGAGCTTCGCTGCTTGGCGAACCTCGGCTGAATGGAGAGCTTCACGCTTGGCGAACCTCTACCGAGTGAAGGGTTGCTTGGCGAACCTCGATCGAATGGAGAGCTTCACGCTGGCGAACCTCGCCGTGAGTAAAGAGTTTCGCTACTTGGCGAACCTTGGTTGAGAGTTGAGTCACGATAGGCTAACCTCGATCTCAAGCTCGCAACTAGTAAGCTTATGACCCTCGCCTTCAGCTTACATGGATTTTTGACTGCCTGGCCGTGCTTCAGATCAAGGGAGTGAACACCAAGGAGGAGGTTGTGTGGTACTATAGCAAGAGGTCACGTGCCATCCACTAGACTGGTTGACTTGTCTCCTTAGAACTCAAGGATATAGCGAGCCTATAGAACAGATCCTCCTGCTGCTCAGATTGAAATTGGAAATCAATAAATCTTAATATCATATTTCATCCTTGATCATAATTATCATGAACAAGCAGGGACTTTACACCTTCCCCATTGTTGACATTCAGCTCACTGGAGTTGAAAACTATACGACGTGGGCGTTAACTAAGTATAATCTCCGTGCTTTTGCGTTATGGGGATATATTGATGGTTCTCTTCCATGTCCTCCTCAGGCCTCTCTGGTTATTACTTCATTTGGATTGAGTTCTATAACTGATGATTCAGTTACTACACCTGGGCCTACTGTAGGCGTTGAAAATTGCATATAAGTTCCCGAACATAGCTTGTTACGGGAGTTGACGATCGGCGAGCCATCCGAAGACATAACGACGAACCGTCGACGACGCAACAACAAATGACCGCGACGCAAACGCATAAAGCGAGTCGACAAAACGCATAAAGTGAGTCGACGAAGGCCCAAGTCGAAATAATCGAAGTCGACGCAAACGCATGAAGCGAAGTCGACGGCTGCAAGTCAACGGTTTACAAATCACATGCGAGCGATGGGATAAACCTAATTCTAAGCTTCAAATCAACGAAACCGATAACTCCGAACCAAATCGACTGATCAACGAATCGACTTAAAAATCGAAGCTGTAGAAAAGACTAAAAGAAGCGCCACTTGGGTGGCTCGGTGGCCGAGCCACCATTTGGTGGCTTGTTCGCGGGGAAAGTTAGTTTCTCGATCTTCATTGCCGAACCCATTATAGATTTTTGCTTTTACAAATGAATTCGAAAAAAAAAAGTTTTCCTTTTTATAAGGCTACAACAAAAATCAAAGAAAAGAAAAATTACAACTTTTCTCCTTAAACAAACACGGGATCCGTTTATCGAATCCTCGCTTGCATGGGTGTCTTTGCCTATGCCGGGGTTTATCCATGGACCGCCTCGTGATCGTGATCCGAAGTTAGATCTACACGATCGAGGGAATTATTTCACGAAGGAAATAATCGCCTAAGTAAGTGAAATCAACCAAGCGAGATCACTACTCTTCTCGGGATCAAAACAAGGTTTGATCCCGAGGAATCACGTGTAGATCTTACCTAGAATCTCTCGAACTCGTTTGTTTTGCGTCGCCGGGTTTGCCAAAATCCTAGATCCGGTCGTCGGATCGCCTCTTCTTTCTTCAAGTCGGATCGTGCAAAATTTAGATCTTGATCCGTGAGCTTGACTTCTTTCCAAAATTCGGATCCTAGCAAATGAGACCCCTCTCTATTTATAGCCTTGTAAAGTGGATGCGGTCGGTCGAAAAAAATAGCTTAGCCACCTTTTGGTTTCGTCTTTGGCCGAGCCACCATTGGTTCGCCACCGAGCCGCCTAAGTGCTTCTTCTTCGGTCTTTTCGCCACTTTTGATTTTTTCGAGTCCGATTCCGTTGATCCGAGTCGATTTGGTTGAGTTGTCGGTTTTGTTGATTCAAAGCTTCGAATTAGGTTTATTCCATCGCCGTGATGTGATTTGTCGCCGTTGACTTGCACGCTTGCCGACTTCCTTTGCTTATGCCGACTTCGCTTCACTGACTTGACGCTCATCGACTCGCTTTATGCGTTTCATTGACTTCGCTTTATGCGTTTGCGTCATGGTCATTTGTTGTTGCGTCGTCGACGGTTTGTCGTTATGTTGTCGGATGGCTCGCCAATCGCCAACCTCGCCACAAGCTATGTTCGAACTTATAGGCAATTTTCAACGCCTACACCTACTACTCGCTACTAACGAGCCTACATATCATCAATGGAACTGTACGGATTAGCAGATTATGGCACATATTATGCGATCCGTATCCGGTGCTATTCGACTATCTATTGGTAGTCTCTACTTCACGTGAAATGGACCACGCTATCTCGCATATTCGTATAAGCGAGCGCCATAGAATATCTATTACATCAAGTTCTCCGAGATACTCGTGAGGGTGATCGGTCTATTTAGGAGTTTTATACTCTTCTTTCTAACTACTGGGAAGAACTCAAGCTGTTGGAGGTGACTGCTCCAAGATATTACCGACTTTACTCGAGAATTTGAGGCTCAACGTGATCGCCAAGATTCATATCACTTTGTGATGTGATTACGTCTGAATTTGAGTCACTGAGGGCTCATATGCTTCATAGATCTCCACTTCCACGACTTACAGATGTTGTTGCAGAGTTTATTTTTGAGGAGACACGTTTTCGTCTTCTAAAAGCTACTCCCTCTCCTGCCGCTACGGTACTTGCTGCCCAATCTCGAGTTCGGAACTCAAACCAGGGACAGTATCGAAAGGATTGTGATCATTCTCGTACTCAGCGACCTCAGCAAGGTACTTCTTCTCGAGTTTGTCGCAACTACAAGCTTGAGGGACACTGGATGCGAGATTGCCCAGCTCCACCTCCAGGTTCATGTCCTAATTGCAAGCTTCGGGACACTGGCTGAGAAATTATCCTACGAAGGCTCCATATCGTCCTCAGAGTACAGCTGATTCTCAAAATAATACCGCTTCCAGCTCTCTTTCCACGACTCAGATATCTGTCATTGCTAGTTTTGTTGCACAGAATCTTGGTATGATTGAAACTCATTCGAGTTCTGACACTGTTGCTCTTGCTGCCACTTCCGGTAACTCAACTCCTTGGATATTTGATTCAGGTGCCTCACAACAAATGACCCCTCATCATTCTATAATTCAAAACTGCACTCCTATTACATCTTCATTCATATATACTGCTAACAATTCCCCTCTTGTAGTAACTCAGTGTGGTGACATTACATCATCTTCTCTTACCTTACCATCTGTTTTATGTGTTCCTAAACTCACAATGAATCTCATTTCTATTAGCAAATTAGCTGATTCTGGATGTATTATTTCATTTGATTTAAAATCATGTGTTGTGCAAGATTCTCGCGAACGCCAGCCACCTCTTGGTGGCTTCGGTCTTGGCCGAAACCACCAATTGGTGCTTCGACCACCGAGCCGCCAAGTGGCTTCTTTTCGGTCTTTTTCGCCACTTTTGATTTTTTAGTCCGATTCCGTTGATCCGAGTCTGATTTGGTTCAGAGTTGTCGGTTTTGTTGATTCAAAGCTTCGGAATTAGGTTTATTCCATCGCTCGCATGTGATTTGTCGCTTCGTTGACTTGCACGCTTCGTCGACTCGCTTCATGCGTTTGCGTCGACTCGCTTCACTGACTTGGACGCCTCATCGACTCGCTTTATGCGTTTCATTGACTCGCTTTATGCGTTTGCGTCGCGGTCATTTGTTGTTGCGTCGTCGACGGTTTGTCGTTATGTTGTCGGATGGCTCGCCAATCGTCAACTCCTCGTCACAAGCTATGTTCGGGAACTTATAGGCAATTTTCAACGCCTACACCTACTACTGCTACTAACGAGCCTACATATCATCAATGGAACTGTACGGATTAGCAGATTATGGCACATATTATGCGATCCGTATCCGGTGCTATTCGACTATCTATTGGTAGTCTCTCTACTTCACGTGAACAGTGGACCACGCTATCTCGCATATTCGTGCTAAGCAGAGCTGCCATAGAATATCTATTACATCAAGTTCTCCGAGATACTCGTGAGGGTGATCGGTCTATTTAGGAGTTTTATACTCTTCTTTCTAACTACTGGGAAGAACTCAAGCTGTTGGAGGTGACTGTTCCAGTATTATTACCTGACTTTACTCGAGAATTTGAGGCTCAGCGTGATCGTCAGCATTCATATCACTTTGTGATGTGATTACGTCCTGAATTTGAGTCACTGAGGGCTCATATGCTTCATAGATCTCCACTTCCACGACTTACAGATGTTGTTGCAGAGTTTATTTTTGAGGAGACACGTTTTCGTCTTCTAAAAGCTACTCCCTCTCCTGTCGCTACGGTACTTGCTGCCCAATCTCGAGTTCGGAACTCAAACCAGGGACAGTATTGAAAGGATTGTGATCATTCTCGTACTCAGCGACCTCAGCAAGGTACTTCTTCTGGAGTTTGTCGCAACTACAAGCTTGAGGGACACTGGATGCGAGATTGCCCAGCTCCACCTCCAGGTTCATGTCCTAATTGCAAGCTTCGGGACACTGGCTGAGAAATTATCCTACGAAGGCTCCATATCGTCCTCGAGTACGGTGATTCTCAAAATAATACCGCTTCCAGCTCTCTTTCCACGACTCAGATATCTGTCATTGCTAGTTTTGTTGCACAGAATCTTGGTATGATTGAAACTCATTCGAGTTCTGACACTGTTGCTCTTGCTGCCACTTCCGGTAACTCAACTCCTTGGATATTTGATTCAGGTGCCTCACAACAAATGACCCCTCATCATTCTATAATTCAAAACTGCACTCCTATTACATCTTCATTCATATATACCGCTAACAATTCCCTCTTGTAGTAACTCAGTGTGGTGACATTACATCATCTTCTCTTACCTTACCATCTGTTTTATGTGTTCCTAAACTCACAATGAATCTCATTTCTATTAGCAAATTAGCTGATTCTGGATGTATTATTTCATTTGATTTAAAATCATGTGTTGTGCAAGATTCTCGCAACGGCCAGCGGATTGGGACAGGTCATAGAGTGGACGGATTGTATCAGTTGGACCAGCTTCACACTCCTCTCTCTGTCATTGGATCCAGTTACTCTACCTCTGCTCTTTGGTATCGTCGATTAGGATATCTCTCAGTCTCGTCTGAAAACCTTAGTTGAGTCAGGAGTCTTAGGATCGTTTTCATTCCATGCACAAAATAATTGTACTGATTGTCGTATTGCAAAACAGTCTGCTTTACCTTTTGTGACTCATGACAGTATTTCTGTTGCACCGTTTGATTTAGTATACTCTGATATTTGGGGTCCTGCCCTCTTGAATCCATGTCTGGTTATAAATATTATGTGAGCTTTATTGATGATTTTTCTAGATATATGTGGGTTTATCTCTTAAAATCACGTGCAAAATTTTTTGATATATTATAAAGACTTTACCAATATGATTTACACTCAGTTTACTAAGAGAATTAAAGTCTTTCGATCTGATAATGCATGTGAGTATGTTTCCTCATCTATAAAAAACTCCTTAATTCACATGGAACTATTGCCCAGCAGTCTTGTCCTTACACGCCAGAACAAAATAGTGTTGTTGAGCGTAAACATCGTCATATTCTTGACACAACACGTGCTCTCATGCTCACTGCACATGTTCTTCGATCCTTTTGGGCTGAAGCCCTTTTAACTGCTGTCTTGTTGATCAATATTACCCCGTCATCCTTATTCACAGACCCGTGTCCATACTCTCGTCTACACAAAACTCAGTTTAATTATTTCAAGATTCGAGTTTTTGGCTATGTTTGTTTTGTCCTTCTTCCTCAAAATGAACGAGATAAGTTGTCATCTCGCTCCGCTCGTTGCATCTTGTTAGGATATAGCCCATGTCACAAAGGGTATAGATGTTATGATCCCAATAGTAGAAGAATTCGAATCTCCCGTCATGTTATTTTTTTTGTACTACTACTCATCAAACAATGAGTTGGATTTATCTTTTCTCAATTCATCCACATCCACATCGACATTGCTGATACCATCGTACACTGCTGTTCTATCCTCATCTCCCGAGTCACCTTCACCCCTTCATGAAGTGAATTCAATTGATACTATGGACATGACTACTCCTGCTTCTGATTCGCCGACTGTTGTACTGCCAACACAGCTATCGCCACTCTCCCCCCACCATGATGCAATCCTCCTCGAAACCGTCACCCACCTCTGAGATACTCTTGTTTAACCAACTTTTATTCACCTCAATTTGTATCCTTTCTTGCTGCTATACATTCTTTACAGGAATCACAATCTTATTCTAAGACAGTTAAATATTCGGAATGACAACAAGCTATACAGGGAGAACTACATGTCCTTCAGTGTACCCATACTTGTGATCTTGTTCCTCTGCCTCATGATACTAGACCAATCAGTTGCAAGTGGATATTCAAAATCAAAATAAAATCAGATGGTTCTGTTAAGCGTCACAAAGCCTTGTTGCCCGTGGATTCTCACAAAAGTATGGTATCGATTATGAGGAGACTTTTGCCCCAGTAGCCAAAATCACATCTATTCGGACACTTATTACTGTTGCAGCTACTCGACACTAGGACTTACATTAAATGGATGTGAAGAATGCATTTCTCAATGGTGAACTTACTGAGACTGTTTACATGCAACCACCACCCGGGGTTGATGCTCCTCCCTCTCATGTGTGTCGTCTTCGACGTGCTCTCTACGGCCTCAAAAAGGCCCCTCGAGCTTGGTTTGAGCTCTTTCGGCAATCTATTCTCTCTATTGGATTTACAGAGAGCTCGACAGATTATGCGATATTTTACCATACTTCATCTCAGGGTCAGGCCATTCTTCTATTGTATGTTGATGATATGATTATTACTGGGGATGGTATTTCTGCTATCCAGAATCTCAAACGACATCTTCAAGTCAGTTTGAGATGAAGGATCTTGGGCATTTACGCTACTTCCTTGGGATTGAGGTTGCGTACTCTCCTCGCGGCTATCTTTTGTCTCAACAGAAGTATATTTCAGATATGCTTCAGTGTGCTAATCTTACAGATGTGTCGCTTGCTACATCTACTCCTGTTACTACCCTCATGGAGCTTCATTTAAAGCTTCGTCAGTCTGATGGTGATCTTTTACCAAACCCCACTCGGTATCGTGAACTTGTGGGTGCCTTGATATATTTGTCTGGTACTCGTCCGGATATTTCTTATGTTGTACACACTCTTAGTTAGTTTATGGCCACACCGACGACCGTTCACTATGCTACAATGATCCGACTTCTTCGCTACCTTCAGGGTACTATCACTCAATCTTTATTGTTTCCCTCTGATTCTTCCTTAATACTACAGGCATACACTGATGCTGTTTGAGCTAATGACCCTGATACTAGACGATCAACTGCTAGCTATTATATCTTTCTTGGTTCATCTCTTCTTTATTGGCGTAGCAAACGTCAAAACACAGTTTCACGATCTAGCACTGAGGCAGAATATCGTGCCATGGCTGATACTACTCTTGAGATTCGTTAGCTCCGCCATCTTCTTCTGGATCTCGGTGTTTCTGTTCCTCCTCCTGTTCCTCTTTATTGTGACAATACAAGTGCTATTCAAATTGCTTGCAATCCAGTGTTTCATGAGCGCACTAAACACATTGAAGTAGACTGTCATATTGTCCGACATAATTATAGTACTCACAGTATCTCTCTTCTTTACATACCTTTCAAAGATCAACTAGGAGACATGTTCACTAAGGCACAAACTACTGCTCAGGTGCAATATTTCTTGTCCAAACTTTCGGTGTTTGATCCACCTTAAGTTTGAGGGGGGGTGTTAAGATAGTATATATGTGTATAGGCTCACTATTGACTTGCTTGAGCCCATGTATAGTCTATATATTGTATTGTATTATAAGATCAATATAACAGAGATTTTACTCTCCTAGTTAATAGAAAATATTTTTTTCCTCTTTCGATTGATATGTGCCCCATGCAAAGAAGATCGTTCTCCATCTAGTTATTAATTATACAAAAAAGTATCTTTTTCATTATAAACGAAATATATATAAGAGTAAAGCTCCTATAAACTTAAGTGGACATGAGCACTTGTCCACCAATTTTTTTATCCCTTCATTATGCTTTGAGATTTGCGCTACACAACAAGGCTATCTTTGAGATTTGTGCCTTGATTTGTATCACATGCTAGCACAAATCTCAATAAAAAATCAATGGATAAAAAAGTTAGTGGACAAATGGCTCCTATCCATTTAAGTTTATAGGAGCTTTAGTCATATATATAATAAATATTTCATATATATTTTTATTAAAAGGAAACTTCATTCAATAACACATGATAATTGTTGTCCCTGTATGCAATTGGTAGCACCTGGTAAAGGTGACCAAAAGATTGGTTTGGTCAGTTTTGATAAATTTTATCAACCTTGAACCGAATCGTTCTATATTGAACCTAAACCGAACCGATCGAAACTTAGATCAGTCGTTTCGGTTCAGTCTATTCGGTTTGTCATTGGACTTATTTAATTAAGAAAAAGATCTATCTTAGCCCAAAAGAAAAGACGTATATCAATAGCGAAAGAAAAATGTGGATTAAAGGATCGATAAAAGAAAAAGCTAATTAATTAAAATAATAATAAAAATTAAGGAAAAAATAGTAAGAAATTTTTGGACTAATAAAAGAAATAAATCGTATGTTTTAGACAATTGAGAGCAATCGGTTCTTTGTTTAGTTAGAATTTTCTAAAACCGAACCGAACGAAACCTATTCTAACACCGTGATCGAATCAAAGCTCGATCGGTTCGATCGGTTTAATCACTTTAAACTGTTAATGCTCACCCCTAGCACTGTACCTACTGCTATCTTATATGAATATAATTGTATTAAAGTTTCCATATAAAACCTTTTGGAAGCATATAATCCATAAAAACAATTAAATAAATATACTTTCCTTTATTAGTTCATAATTTTAGAAAGTATCCCAAGGAGAAGGTAAAGGTGAAGTTTTATCATATTATTGATTTATGAGTTTTCCATCCAAATATTATCTTCTTAAGTAATTAAAATATCAATATAACATCAAAGGTCTAACAAAATCAAATGTTGACGTTATATACATGCAATCATTAAATCAGAATAAAACTATTTTATCAAAAGAGATTATAATAATCCGCCAAAAACATTGGAAATACAAACAAAACAAAACAAAACAAAAACAACAACAACAATTAGAAAAAATCTGTAAATGTATAGAATATAGAGAAGGTATCCCATGGACCGTCCCTAGAGGGACGGTCCTATGTGAACCGTTGGATCCCCTTGGTTTCCAGATCCCACGGGGATCCGGCGGTTCACAGCATCAGATAGTTTCCGGTATGGGTAGAGGATCCGGGTTGAACTTGACCGGATCAACCGGTAGCAAAACACAGTGACTGACACACACTGCCATATCGAAAAATGCACGGGGTTGTAAGGGTCTCTTGTGGACCGCGCTCCGCTCCCCCTCTCTCTCCATTTTCAACTTTCCGTCCCAAAAATCCGCGGCGCAACCGGTTTACTTAAACCACTCCGCAGGCTCACGAAATACACCCCCCATTTCTCCTGGTCTCACCCCAAATCTCTCCTTTTCTGCACTGAATTTTTTCTAAAATCTCGAGAGCCGTTACCAAAATTTCCCTAATTATTCCACTATCCAAACCCTAATTTCCCAATCCCTACTGTTGCAAACCCTAATTTCCCCTTTCCATTGTTTCTAGGGTTTCTAAAGCTCGATTCTTGCTTTCCAGAGCTCGATCGATGCAGATTGGCGAATGAAGATGACGACGACGGTCACGGCGAAGCACGGAGGAGGCTGCGGCGGCGACGGCTGCGAGGCACGTGATCCCTGGCCTCTTCATCACGTGCGCCACCGCGGGATCTTCTGCCGCCTCTGCAGCTCTTGCGTCCTCAAGTACCATCCCGGATCCTTCTGCACTCTCTGCTTCTCTCTCCTTGACGCCGGAGCTCCGGCGGCGGCGGCGGCGCCCGCCGTAGTTCACTGCGCGAAGTGCTCCTCGGTCTGTCACCAATCGTTCTATATTGAACCTAAACCGAACCGATCGAAACTTAGATCAGTCGTTTCGGTTCAGTCTATTCGGTTTGTCATTGGACTTATTTAATTAAGAAAAAGATCTATCTTAGCCCAAAAGAAAAGACGTATATCAATAGCGAAAGAAAAATGTGGATTAAAGGATCGATAAAAGAAAAAAGCTAATTAATTAAAATAATAATAAAAATTAAGGAAAAAATAGTAAGAAATTTTTGGACTAATAAAAAGAAATAAATCGTATGTTTTAGACAATTGAGAGAGCAATCGGTTCTTTGTTTAGTTAGAATTTTCTAAAACCGAACCGAACGAAACCTATTCTAACACCAGACTGAACCGTCAAAGCTCGATCGGTTCGATCAGTTTAATCACTTTAAACCTGTTAATGCTCACCCCTAGCACCTGGTACCGGCCGTTATCTTATATGAATATAATTGTATTAAAGTTTCCATATAAAACCTTTTGGAAGCATATAATCCATAAAAACAATTAAATAAATATACTTTCCTTTATTAGTTCATAATTTTAGAAAGTAATTAAAATATACATGCAAATATTATCATATTATTGATTTATGAGTTTTCCATCCAAATATTATCTTCTTAAGTAATTAAAATATCAATATAACATCAAAGGTCTAACAAAATCAAATGTTGACGTTATATACATGCAATCATTAAATCAGAATAAAACTATTTTATCAAAAGAGATTATAATAATCCGCCAAAAACATTGGAAATACAAACAAAACAAAACAAAACAAAAACAACAACAACAATTAGAAAAAATCTGTAAATGTATAGAATATAGAAGATATCCTACGACCGTCCGCATAGAGGACGACGGTCCTGTGAACCGTCAATCTCGCTTCCAGATCCCACGGGGATCCGGCGGTTCACAGCATCAGATAGTTTCCGGTATGGGTAGAGGATCCGGGTTGAACTTGACCGGATCAACCGGTAGCAAAACACAGTGACTGACACACACTGCCATATCGAAAAATGCACGGGGTTTTAAGGGTCTCTTGTGGACCGCGCTCCGCTCCCCCTCTCTCTCCATTTTCAACTTTCCGTCCCAAAAATCCGCGGCGCAACCGGTTTACTTAAACCACTCCGCAGGCTCACGAAATACACCCCCCATTTCTCCTGGTCTCACCCCAAATCTCTCCTTTTCTGCACTGAATTTTTTCTAAAATCTCGAGAGCCGTTACCAAAATTTCCCTAATTATTCCACTATCCAAACCCTAATTTCCCAATCCCTACTGTTGCAAACCCTAATTTCCCCTTTCCATTGTTTCTAGGGTTTCTAAAGCTCGATTCTTGCTTTCCAGAGCTCGATCGATGCAGATTGGCGAATGAAGATGACGACGACGGTCACGGCGAAGCACGGAGGAGGCTGCGGCGGCGACGGCTGCGAGGCACGTGATCCCTGGCCTCTTCATCACGTGCGCCACCGCGGGATCTTCTGCCGCCTCTGCAGCTCTTGCGTCCTCAAGTACCATCCCGGATCCTTCTGCACTCTCTGCTTCTCTCTCCTTGACGCCGGAGCTCCGGCGGCGGCGGCGGCGCCCGCCGTAGTTCACTGCGCGAAGTGCTCCTCGGTCTGTCACCTCGCTTGCTTGCCGAACTCCGATCTTAAATCGCAGTTCGTTTGCCCTAACTGCAAGAATCCGGAAGGGTTTTCCTACTTTTCGAACGAGGACCGGGCTGATGGGAAGAGGAAGATGATTGATGTCGAATCGGCTAAGGTTCTTTTGGCGGCGTCGAGATTGGCTGCGAATTCGATGAGTAAGGCGGCGGCCGTGGCGAGGGCCGAGGCAGAGAGGAAGGTGAAGGAGGCATCGACGGCGAGGAAGAGAGCGAGGGAGATGCTTGAGAAGGCGCTTGTTGTATGCAAGACGGAGAATGAGAAGAATGCAGTTTCGGCGGCTGTTGCGGCGGTAACTCCGAAGGTGAAGTCGATGGCCATGGAGGAGCCAAAGAGGAAGCATGGGAAGTTGGGACCGGGTGGTGTCGAGCAGAAGAGAGCGCAGAATAGGGAGATTGAGAAATGGATGAGGTTCCATGAGCCGGTACAAATGCCGGTGAGTCAAGTGAAGGGGGATAAAGATAGAATAAAGACTGAAGCTCAGAGTAGAGTTCCCAATAGTTTGGGGCAGGATGAGAAGGAGAAAAAAGGGAGCCTTTTGAATTCTCAAAGTGGTGGTGATGTTAAGGAAGAGGAGAGAAGTTTGGGGGGAAATACGGAGAAGGGTCCCCGCTTACCTCAATCAACTCAAGGTGAAGAATTTTATTACTTTGTTTATAAATGTTTGATAATTTTAGTTTTCCTTGTTTATGAATTGTTCAGTTTGGATAATATTGCATATCGTGATGTAGAGATTGTTGTCATATTGTTTTATTAGGTCGTTATGAATGCTACTTAAGTATGTGAGCTGTTGGATTACTGTTATGTCTACACTGCCTGCCTCTTAACAACTGCTTTACATGTTCGTTTATAATGGAGAAATTTTCAATTGATTATGATCCTCTTAAGATTTTGTTTTTACATGTTTGCATGTGTGTTTGGTTAATATTCAACTTTTATGGCGTTGAATGCTCAATCTTAAAGTTTGTATGCATGCTAATAATAGTTAAATACTTAAAATACGAAGTTGCGAACAGTTGTTACTTTTAATTGCAAGTTTTTACATGTATATCAAGTTTACCAGCATTTGAATATTTTATTACACACTAAGGACACTCTTGGGATAGAACTATTTAATTGATAGGTGGTTTTAGCTTTTGTTATGTGGATTTGCTATGCATTTTTTAACAGGATGATTAAATTTGTTTTCAGAAGGTATGCTTTCTTTTTTTCCCCCCAGGGAAAAACATGTTTTAAGTGTGTAAGATGTTAGATGTTGTATTTCTATGAGGACGGATTCTCACCACATAATTGATACGTTTATGTTCTTTATGATTGGGTTTTTTCTTGCATTGTAATCTTTTATTGAATGTTTGTGAATATATTACTTTGAATTAAATTACTGTGACTGACTGGAGATTCTACTTGATATTTTTTAAACTTTCTCATGTATATGTTTAATACTCTTACATCTGATTTGTTGTTTGAGGCTAAGTTTTAAAATGCTTAGAGTTTGATAATGTTTGGGTCTGATTGCAGATGCGTTGGTCTCTAGGACAAACCCCAGATCCATATTGACAGGATTGCCAAGCACAACTAGCCATTCCTGAGGTGCATTTGTGGGTACATCATTTGTTTTATATTTGTTCTTTTCTCTCGAGTTGTGGATGCCTGCAATTGTTTGGAAATTGTCGATATGTACAACATCTGTTAGTGAACTATAAGCGTCTTCTCCTGTTTCCGCTGTATCTTTGCCTGAAAGGAAGCTGTGTTTCTTTCTGTCTTCTATCTAAGAAATATGTCTTTGGTTTGCTGGTTTCTGAAAGCAAGTATTTCAGATTTTTTCTTTTTTCATTGGAGAAATGCGTAATGATTTCTTTTATCTTGTTTAAGTAGAACTTGACCTATACATTGTTTTAAAGTTTGAACAGCAGTTACCTATCCAGAACTTCTGCTTTGTTTCTTTTGTCTATGTGGATGCTGGATAATATGCTTTACTCTATTCAATTTTCAAGTGTTTGTATGCTTGCAGTAACTAAAGTATCCACTCTATGTTTGTCTTTGTAAAATTGAACTCTGAATTTGTTAAGCTCGCTAGACAATATTTTAGTGATGCAATGGCATCAGGAACTCACCTCTCTTCTCGGTTTTAATTATTTAAGTTTGCTGGTTTCTGAATAGTAAGCAGTCAAAATTATCTCTCTTAAATTTGTGTCGTCTCACAAAAAATTTCGACACTACTTCAGCCACTAAGATAAAAGTCTAATTCTAGAATTGTCAGCATGTGATTAGTTTTAGCATTCTGGTTAGTGTCATTGCTTGTATATTCGCACAAATGTCAGTAGATGTTCGCAAAATACTAGTAATGTTGGAGCAGGGGAATAGCAGCTAATGCATTTACTTTGGTCAGGTCTGTGGTGTGCTAGTCTCCTATATGGAAGAGATGGAAGCAATTATTGGAGTGATATTTCTAAAGAAGTTAATGTTCCCAAAAGATAAGAGCAAAAGAAAAGGTGTATAAAAGTAGAAAACTTCCAATGTGCATTATAGTTGGCCTAAGTCTTAGTAAATTAATTTTGGTTAACACCCAAACCAATTTGCATCTTCTTGAGATTGAGTTCTAACTCATTGCTGATTCATGGTTTGAAGGACTAATGTATCAGATCATATCATTTCCACTAAAATTATAAAGCTAAGTTGGCACTGTGCTATAAATATTACTGAATGTATGTGTTTTGAGTTATTTTTCCGCCAAACCTTGCAGCTTAAAATATCTTACTGTGTCATTTAGTTGACAAAGTATTTTGTTGCTCGCTGTTTTCATAATCATAACCTTTGATCTGCTAAATTTTCTGAAATAATATCTTGGGTTTTGTTGTGTTTTGTAACAAATGGCTTAAGCTCTCTTGTTCTTTCCTCAGTAGAGAAATACAACAATAAGCTGAACAAGTTACTGCTTGAAATTTCTTTTTTTTTCTTTTCCTTTTTTTTCCAAAGTTTTTATTGCCATCTTGGATAAAGTATGATCAACCCTCTAAATTGCCTTCTGAGTTCTGATTTACAAGAGTACCATAGCAAAAGCATCACTTTCAGCTGGTCTCCTGGTTTATTAACTGTTACCCTGTTTCCTTTTGTCGCAAGATCTATACCGGAGATAAATATCTCTTTGCCAGTAGTTGTAAGCGAAGTAAAGCTTCTTCTTTTGATAAAGTCTTCTTTCAATACCTTCCACACTGATTATATGTGCTGCCCTTGAAAGAAATCCTCTCATCTCATTACTCGGTTATGCTATAGATATCATGAAGCCAGCTGACTGCATTTGTAGTATTTTATGACCTGTTACTAATTCATCATGTTCCTTCATGTAGCTACCATCTTGATTACTGTTTATTTTACCACAATGATTTCAATTGTACCATTAATGAATGTGGTTGAAAAGTACAGGTTATAGGATTAGTGTTTTAGAGTTATAAAGTCAATGTCCTATTCATAGCGTTGTAAAACTTGGCAAATCTGTTGCTTGTTAGTTTTACTTTCTTGTTTTGGGTATACATATATCCTTATACTTCTGTTCTGTCTGTTTTTGTTGATATCTATTAATGGAACCTATCACAGGGGATCAATTCTCAGATTCAGGCTAAGAATGAAGGCAGCTGCTATTGCCCTGTGATACTTGTGTTGTTGATGTTTTTCTGAACAAGTGTTCGATCTTGTTCCTCTAATGTTTCATGGATAAGTGTGATCTGCTTGTTTCTTGTATTTGTTGCTACTGCTGCTTTGCTGAATATGAACAGCAACTTCCTGGGATGCCCCAAAAGCTTGTACTTCGAGGGTTTTCTTGTATATTTAAGTTCTTCTGTTGTACTATAATTCATTGATACTGATAAGCTATCAGATGCCAGCACTTCTCACAGGTGACAAAATCATGCAGGGAGGGAGCTCATCGTAGTTGATTGATATAATTTTCTCTTTTCGACAGGGGTTTTTCTGGACATTTATTTATCTTTGTTTGGCAGAAGATATCGCGAATTTTTTCTTCGTTGTTTCTTATTTCAGGTGGTTGGTTTATATTTTTGTTAGACTGCTCCTATGGCTTAGTATGTAGGCATCTTCATCCTTCCATGTTCTTCTGGTTATTGAGCCACGCTGAGGGCATGTCATGAAGCTGGTGAAGTCAGGAAGCTTTGTTGCCTAGAGTATTGCGAGCATGGATCATTAACTAACTCGGTGAAGGGTTTAGGTTAGATAGGAGACTGTGGTATGTTTTTTGGAGTTGTCCGCACGTGGATTAGACTTAATGTCACGAGTAATATCAGTTTATTTGTATCGCTAATAGTATACTGTTTTCTTGCTTCTACTAATCTTTAATCAAGCTTAGGCAATTTTGCAGCTAAGGAGATCGATCTTTACTATTTCTCAAGCAGATGTAGATTGCATTCTTCTCTAAATGCTTTCGAACAATTTTAATACAAATACTGTGTGTCGAATTTCAAATATTGAGAACTGAACTTTAATGTGACAACCAAATGAATCATAAAACTCAATAATGCAACGAAGAACAGCAACTTTGATCACAGTACAAGAATTGCTAAAATGAATACTTCAAAAGATACACAGGCTCGATCAACAGATTCATACTGCTGCAAAACGCATAATGAAAGAGGTGAAATCGTTCCCATTATTGATAATACACAGAAATATAATACAGTTACTTCAGAGTTTAGTAATACATTAGGTGAGATGTAAGTTAACACATAAATTATATATCAAAAAAGTACATTAAGTTACAACCCTCGCACAATCTGTAAATTTGCTGCTTTCAAGCTACAGGAATGGGAACTGATTAAATTTAAGAATGAGGCTATGCGCTAAATGAGGCTATGGCATCCATCTCTTCTTGCAAGAGCAGAGCGTCAATAAAAACGTCAAGCCTCTCTCCCTCCAAGACATCCTCAATGGAATGATCAGTTATACCCACACGGTGATCTGTCACTCGACCTTGTGGAAAATTGTACGTCCGAATCCTCTCAGACCTATCACCGCTTCCAATCTACTTAACATCATTAGGCATTCATTGATCAGATCGATCAGTCAATAGGAAAGAATAATCGTTCTAGAGCTACTTATTACCTGCTCCATTCGAAGCTTGGATCGACTCGTTTGAAGCCTAGATCTCTCAATTTCGTACAATCTTGCTCTTAGCACCTTAAGAGCTTTAGCCTTGTTCTGAAGAAAATAAGCATAGGAAAATAAGGCAATATTTCTAACGTGCATCATATGCAACAAAATCTTGTTTGTTTGAAAGAGAGGCATAAATGTTGGAGGAGATATTTCTTCTCTTACCATGTGCTGTGATCTTTCATCCTGTATAGCCACTGTAATTCCCGTTGGAATATGTGTTATCCTCACGGCACTGCTAGTGGTGTTAACAGACTGACCACCACACCCGCCAGCTCTATATGTATCTATTTTCAGGTCTTCATTGCGCAACTGGACATCAACCTGTAGACCCCACAAGTAAAAAAACATTCTTATATAATCATGGAATAAATAGCCAAAAAATAAAAAAATTCATGTTGTCATTTAAATTAGTAGAAGCACGGATCAGTTTTAGCTAAACCAAATTGAGAAAGTGTAGATTAGAAATGTGTCCTATTTCATGTTTACAAACATAAATTTGCATAGATATTCCAGGGCAAGAAGCAACACTAAGGTGCAAATCACATTGAATGCATTCACAGTCAAATCATCAATAGTTGAAAGAAAGAAAAAAAATCAATTTGAATGAGCACTATCAGTGGAAAGCTAATGCTCCAAAGAGACGAGCAAAGCAGTTTGGTAAATCATCATGCGACTCCTGATAAGATGAATTGCCTTTATCTAGCAAAAGGATGGGTTAAAGGATAGCCTTCTCCACATTAACTGTTAATTAGTAAACCCATTCTCTCAATAATGCTAACTACAATTAATTTCTTCAGTTAATTTGATTTTATTAGGTAAAGGATGTGGAATGACAATTAAAACCAAGTTCAATCAGATTAACTAATGTGGTAACGTTATATTTTCCTCATGTTCTAGACTCTGACAATCTTGAGTTAAATGTACAAATATGCTAAAGAACTTGCACAGTTGGTTCGGGTGCTGGTTCATGATTCAGAAGGCCACAAGTTCAGAGCAACCAACATTACAGTGGGGATTTCTGCCTTAGTTATGTAGACAAAATAATACACCTTCAGAGGCTTTCTGAGGTTGAAAGGAAAAGTCGCCGAGCAAAAGTAAAAAAGAGGCTCAAACCTACAAAGATATTGGATAATTACACTGTACCCGTACATAAGCAATTGATGCATAATTTGCTTGAGGAAATACTAACAAAACAAATTAATCATTTATGGATTTATAGTAATTATCAACCTAAGAAGCCTATAAACAAGCACACACAAAAAGGACTAACATGCATGCCTAAAAGCAGAAAAAATATAAGTAAAATGCAAGCGTATACACAGCGATCTTCACCTCATCAGCCTGAGGAAGGATAGCGACAGACACAGCACTGGTATGCACTCGTCCTGATTTCTCTGTCACTGGGACGCGCTGATTGAATATTTTCATGAATACAGCAAAATTAGGTTCTTAGTTTGTAGTATGAAACCAGAAAGACAAAAGGCATTCTCAATCACACCTGCACTCTGTGAATACCACTCTCAAATTTGAGTTTCCCAAATGCACCAGGCCCGGAAACTGCTCCACTAGCTTCCTGCAAAGGATGGAAGGTTATTGAATTCTCAGTAATTGAGTAATTTGTCTCTCTTCTGCATCTTGCATAGGTGGGCTATGAAGAAATGGCATTTTGCATGGCAGAAAATAACTCAAGAAACGGAACACAAACAATAGAACACAACAGTGCTTATACAAATTCAGGAAAGCACAAGTCATTTCTCTACATTCTACTCCCTCAAGGGCCTCTCCACCCACAGAGTCAGATAAGTTTCCTTTAAGAACAGGTTTTTAAAAGAAATTTTATAAATTGACAATAACAACAACGATGTTGTCAATGAACAAGACTTTTATCAAGGAAAAACATTTTACATTCTATAAGTTCAAGCACACAGAAGTACCTTGTATCCTTTCAAATCAGATTCTGCTATATCTATGACATCAAACTTCCAACCCTTCTTTTGCGAGTACTTCTCATACCTGTGCCAGACTTTCAGTTAATACAGCACCATCATCAGTCTCAACTGTAAGTTCATAAATAGTAAATGGAGTCTTGGGGAAACATACATTTTAAATATGTCCATTGCAAATAATGATGCTTCTTCACCTCCAGTTCCTATTGTAAATACCATCAATCATTTATTTTTTGATAAACAAGATTTGCCAGATAACTAAAAGTAATGCTCTCAGAAGATGATCAGAGCCTCAGGAAGCCATGTACCTGCTCTCACCTCCAATATGCAATCCCGCTCATCAGCATCATCCTTCGGAAGCAATGACTTCAGTAGTTGATTCTGCAATCTGTTCTCCTCCTCTACAGCTTCAGCCAACTCCTCAGCTGCCATGTCACACATGTCTTTATCTTCAGGACAGTCAGATATTAATGATTTCAGGCCATCAATCTCCTATAAATCAAAAGGTTAAGCCTTCGAGCTCCAGAATCAAAGAACATGGCAATCAATTACTTGAGTCCCAAGTCTCGTATTCTAGTTATGTTATTAGCCAAAGTCCTATATCATGAACATAAATAGAATAAACTTTGGGAGTGCTAAATGTGTGGAAACAACATCCACACAGAATAAAGAAGAGAGGAGAATTGCAAAAATTAAAGAAAACTGTAGTATAATGGATAGGGAACAATTTAACTCAATGCTCAAGTTGTCCCAGAGGCTAGAACCACCTTTTGTCATGAAAACTTCAGCATGATGAACTCCACATGGTTTGTAATAGTTTAGGGGAAAAAACTTTTTATGGCCTATTAGGAAACTTATTCGAGGACTTAAGAGAGACATGGTATGTCAAAGAGAAAAGAATTAAAAAATGCATGAGACGAAAGTTTATAAGTACAGATGGAGAGGCATGATATAAGAGATTTTCTCTTGATAGAAGGATATAAGAAATACACTTCTGGTGCATTGTATTACAACAGGATGGATTGTTGCTTGATTAGACATAGGAAAGACCCGTGTTACCAGTGTTGATCATGGATTGAATTGAAGTCAAAAGGAAAGCTCTCTAGTGATGGAACAGCTTGCAGTGTTGCACATTGTAGCGCCGACAGTTTGATCGACTCTAAGTTTCGGGGGTCAGAATAGTGCAACGTCCAGTGGACTCTTAGGCTCAAGAATCAGAATAGTCCATGACAGCCAAGGTTTTAAATATAAGATATTAGGAAAATATTTGATGGCCAAAATTCATATTGGATTGCGGATAATAGTAAAAATATCAAGGATATGTAGTAAATATTGGAGTGCCATGACGGATGATGTGCATATATAATATAATGTCCTAAAATGCTATCTTAACATAATTAATTAAATCTAAGCATACAAAAATATAAATAATATATACTTAGAATCACTAGCCAATTTTAGAAACTTACTTAGGAAAAATAGTCTAATAGAATTAGCTAAAAGACTTCATAGGGCTGGATATTATGCTAAAAAACATTAATGAAATTCTGCAGAACTACGTTTGTTTTGCCACAAGCCATATAAAAAGACATATTGGCCAACATACTAGCTAATATATTGGCCACGTTGGGATATATCACCCAAAAATTGCCAAAATTCAGAAAAGGATATTGAGACCATATCGTTTTGCCGCAAGCCTTATAAAAGTATATATTGGTCGATATATCAGCTAACCTAGGGATATTAAAACAATGATAGTAGCGAATTGCTTAGCGGACTCTCGCAGAGTCGCGGGGTTATACCAGTTTTCAGAATCTGATTTTTGTTTAGGATTGTTGAGAGTTTGTATTTATGGAAAGGACTCTATATCTTAAGCTTTTCCATTAGAACCAAGAATAAAAAGAGCAAAATACTGAAAGAGAGAAAAAGATGAGAATACTATTTTAAGGATTTGCAAAGAGAAGAGAGATATGTAGTCTTCTTAAGGTTTATCAAAAGAATCTCTCCCTTCTCTCGTGGACATAGCCATGTAAATCTCATGAGCTTCCAGTGATTGATTGATTGTAGCTTCGCTCATCACAAGAATTCCACATTAAACCCTAAAGTCACAACAATCTGTATCAGAGCATACCGATAAAGACAACAATTGACATCAAAGCGATATCAATTCCCAACAACCAGATCGGAAACATACCATGAACCGGTGTGCAATAACTTGAACACAATTCTAGGAAGTTTCAATCATTCAAGTAAATTAGGTAACACTGGGAAGGACACACCGAAACTTAATGTTTGGCGGATGGAGATAAAAATGAATCGGGCCAAAACTACATAAATGTGATTGCTATCCTAATAATGAAGATCATCTTGCCTCATCCCAAGTCCAATGTAAATGGGTCAGGTCAGCTATGGAGCAGAATGCTTCATCGAAATCATACACAAGTTTTATGATCATTTAACATCCTAACGTGAACCCTTGAAATAGTGCCAAACTCTGAGACAAGGACAGAGGGGCTAAATTCTAAAGAAGGCCACGAAGTATGTACCTTATGGTCCGGCAATTTAAGTTCATGCAACCAAAGAATAATCTACAAAAAAATTCTCCAAACATTGGGAAAGATGATAAATATTGGCTATAAGAATTGCATTAGGAGTCAAATGAAAGATGTGTCAAGACAACACCAAAGCAGAGTTGACCACTGCGATTTTATTGAATTCAAAATGAGCTTTAGCTGTAGCTTGTGACAACATACTCCCAATTAAATTTCTGTTTAACGGGAAATCAAATTTCCAAGGAATGCTTGAAGATCAAATGTAACTCAAAAGTTGATGCTCAGTTTCGAAAATGTCATGTATAATGTAGAAATTACAAGTGATTAGGCACAAAATTGAGAGAACTTTCAACTATGAACTAAATCTTAAGGCATCCTTAAGAAAGTAAAATATCTTTAAAAATACAAAGATACCTTCTTTTTAGCATTCAACTTCTTAATCAGTTCAAGCGAGCTCTCGATCTTTCGAAGCTCCTTATTGGCCCTCGAATACTCGGTCGTCGAGGCTGCTGGCTGCCTTCAATAAACAACAAATCTAAAAAATGGGTTTCCTTTCAAATTTATCAAAAACTTCAAAATTCTCCAAATCAAACCTGGTTAATTTGGTTGTACAAATACGCGCCCTTCTGTTCGATCGCAATCATTCGCTGCTCCATTATCTTTCGCAAGCTTGACGGTAGCTGAGAGTTGGATTCTGGTTGCAAAGATTGAAACTTGTGAGAATTCAAATATAAAGTTGTATTCTTTTTATTTTTATTTTTTTAAATTTTGAGATTTTGAGTACCTGTTGAGTATGAGAGCCCATGAAATGATGAGGGAGGAGTGATTCTGAGCTGAGGGCGTTGAATTACGCGGAGAATCGATCGTCCCCATCGAGCGCTTGGGAACTTCATCGAGGGTTTAGGGTTTTTGTTTGATACCTGCAAACTGTTTGAGGGAAAGCCCAAGAGAACTGCGAGGGGTTTTTTTGGCCGAAGAGAGCGCAGTCGTGAATATATGGACAAATTTTCAATTTAGACCCTTTTAAAAATTTATTTTTTAAATTTTGAGATTTTGAGTACCTGTTGAGTATGAGAGCCCATGAAATGATGAGGGAGGAGTGATTCTGAGCTGAGGGCGTTGAATTAGGCGGAGAATCGATCGTCCCCATCGAGCGCTTGGGAACTTCATCGAGTGTTTAGGGTTTTTGTTTGATACCTGCAAACTGTTTGAGTGAAAGCCCAAGAGAACTGCGAGGAGTTTTTTGGCCGAAGCGAGTGCAGACGTGAATATATAGTACAAATTTCAAAAGGCCCCTTGAGTTTGATAGTTTTCAAAACTTGCCCTAAACTGTATACTTCAGAGAACCCTCCATGAGCTTGTAAATCTGGGTAATTGTACTCTAATACCCCAAAATTTTCAATTCCTTTTAGATGTTGATAATCTGATACCCCAAAATTTTCAATTCCTTTTTAGATGTTGATAATCTGATACCCCAAAATTTTCAATTCCTTTTAGATGTTGATAATCTGATACCCCAAAATTTTCAATTCCTTTTAGATGTTGATAATCTGATACCCCAAAATTTTCAATTCCTTTTAGATGTTGATAATCTGATACCCCAAAATTTTCAATTCCTTTTAGATGTTGATAATCTGATACCCCAAAATTCAAGAAATTTTGACGTACTTAAGAATATCAATGCAGAAAAGTGAACGATATGAGAAACTAATTTTCTCACCAAAGTTCAATCTTTTAATTTTGGGAAAATGAGGAACAAAGTCAGAGCTTTGAGGTATCAAATTGCTAAAATAGAATTCAGGGTATTAAGGTTGAAGAAGAATGAAGTTAGGGTATGTAAGTGCTAACGGTCCTTCATTCTTTTGTGATCGGACAAACACTATTGATAAATAAAAGCAAATAGTGAAAGTGTTTTAGTAGGTGAATTAATAGTTTGTGAAACATTAAAAAATACAAAAATGATATTCAGATAATTTAAACTTATTTCATAAATATTAGGCGAAATTGCATAAAATACATAACGTTTTCACTATGAAGCATATAAGTACCACAAGTTGTATTTTATAGCAAAAAGTTTCATAAAGTTTTAAAAGTAGCACGTTGCTAATTTCTGTTAACAAAACAGGGGATATTCCTATGTGATTATCACATGGGATATTTGAATAGCATTTAAGCCCGTCCATTGCAAAAGTTACTACTCTGTCTACCCCTCTAATTTAAACTCTCTCTCTTTCATTTTTGAACCCTAAATCTCAAATCCTCTGTTGTTCTCCCCACTTCGCTGCAGAACTCTAATTCACCGAATTTGCTCTTGTTCTTCCCCAAGTTACAATAGAGTTGAGAAGAAGGAGGCAATGGTGTGCTATTGGCGAAGGAATTTCATCAGTGGAGGGGTTACTTGAGGGTGAAAGATGAAAAAAAAAAAAAAGCTTGCCAAATTTTAGGTGTTTATGTTATGTGTAATTTGTGTGAATTTTTTATTTTATGATAAAATTCAGTTGAGTTAGTGGGTATTTTGGTCATAGCGCATTTTTTAACACCGTTAAGGGGTTTTCAACAAGGAAACTTTATGGTAGTATCTTACCGCAAAAATACAACTTATGGTATTTATGTGCTACATGCATGATGGAAACTCTATGGTATTTTTATGCCATTTAGCCTAAATATTACTCAAACTTAAGAAATTTAAATTTATTTTACTTGACACCATATAGACACAGTTCATTTTCTAATTTCTCGATACTATTAAAATAGTAACAAACTAAAGAGCTTTTTTTAAACTTTGCTTCACAGGTCACAGGGGAAGAAGAAGAAAGGGAAAAGACGCAATGGACCAAGAGAGAAAGAACGAGAAGAAGAAGGCTTTCTTCGACGTGGTTCGGTGACTGTAGCTAACCGCGGCATTTGTCCCATTCATTTAGTCCCACATCGGTAATTATTCTAGTTATACGTAGTTTAAGAAATGTCATTCGATTTCACCTGTCGCTGAGCTCTATGGAACGGCGGTGAAGCAAAGTAGCTCGCGGTTGGGTTTGGGATCACACTGTGAGTGTGAAGAGTATTATATCTGTAGAGTGTCAGATTCTTCCACCTACACACAAACTGATCCCCACTCACTGCAAGTTATTTTGTATATTATATGTATAGAAATACGATAGAAATACACATTTTCACTATTTTTTGAATTTTAAGGATATTTATCTAAGCTTAGGAGAACTTTTAGGACTAGTAAATGACAGAATTAGCTATGACCGAAGTAAAGAAAGTTGTTTGTATGATTTGTCTGGGTCAACCTATATTTTTTTCATAATTTTCGGGGGAAAATTATGACCTGTTTAGTGGCCACATCCGCAGTATACCCGAATTTAACACATTTCTCAGCCTATATAAAGATCTAAGTTCGTAGAATTAGGTTTTACAGCAGATTTTTCAGATCTAGGATTTTGGGAGAGACCAGGCTTTGGAGGATGATTTGCTGCGATTCTAAGGAGTTTTTAAGTAATCAAACAAGGTTCTTACCTTGCTCCACTGGTTCAATCCTTCACTATCTTTTTGCAAATTTTTCCTACGAAGTGTTTGAGTCATGCGTGGTTTGACGTTTTACTGTGATTCCTACTGACTATTTTCATGATAAAAGGAGTTATTTTTGATAGATCTAATCTTTAATTATATGTTGTTAAAAGTTCATTGCATTGAGAAAGTTCGAATTTTATCGTGTTGGAAGTTAAGGTTTCATATTGGATCGATTACTATGTATCAGCACATGTATGGTTGTGTTAGGAATGTAAAAATATATATATATATGCAGTAAAAATGGGCATATTGAACAATCGATGAAGCAATGAGCCGACGGGGTGACGGCGGAGCACCGTCGGCCAGTCTGACCGGCCGGTGGACCACCAGTGAATGCTTAGCAGTTAGACCAACCAATATACAGCCAGTGGGGCTAGGGCAGTCCGACCGGCGGTACACTGGCAGAGATGCAAAGACAGTCCAGCCGATCTTCAGACCGATGTACAGTTTTATCCGTGTTGATATTTTTTCGAAATGTGTTTATGACTTGATATAAACCTCGGAGTTTATGACTTGATATAGACGCTGGAGTTGTGTAGAAACATGTTAGGTACATACTGAACCTGCTGACATGTTTTGAGAATGACGTTGTGTTGAAAACATAGCTAGTAACATGTTAGGAACTAAGAATGACTGTATATGGCGACCGGGTACAAGTATTGGAATGTCAGACATGTCATTTGACATGGTAAGTGAATTATTGATGGAATTGATGGAAAATATAGAAAAGATAATTGAAATGAATGATAAAGAGAGGGTCGTAAGATGTAGTTATCAGCATTGATGTGGTGAATTGAGGTTGATCCATGGACTGTGAGATAAGTATATAATGTAAGACTCTAGGGGCTTGAATAGGGTAAATAAAAACTTTGTGCATATAATACGATGCAAATGTAGTGGAAAAAACTGATGTAAGGTGCTATTGAGTTCTGTGGAACTATAGTGTAAAAGTTTAGTGGAACTTTCCAGCAAGACAATGATAAGCACACAAATCAAAAGATAGATACACTACTAACTGTTTATGCAAGACTCAGAAAACTTCTATGACCCCGTGTATGAAAAGTTTAATGAAACTTTCTAACTATGCAATAATCAAGATATATAGATGATCAGAAGTATGATATGCGAAAATTACGCACTACCACACAAAAAAAGTTACAAGAGCAGCGCTTATCCCCGTCGAGCGCTTGGGAATTTCATCGAGGGTTTAGGGTTTTTATTTGATGCTTGCAAACTGTTCAAGGAAAGCCTCAGAAAACTGCTATTAGTTTTGAGGTGAACAGAGTGCAGAACTGTATATATATATATATATATGGTAAATTGCAAAAGTCCATTGACCTTGAGAGTTTGTCAAAACATTCTCCTAAAACTTTATATAATGGAGAACACCCCATGAGCTTTTAAATTTTGGATTATTGCACTTTAATGCCCAAAAGATTCAATTTTTAACTTTGATATCCTGAAGGCCTATATTGACATTTTTACACCCAACCATTCTAGAAAGTTGACCTAAATTTTGTTTAGGAATATCAACATAGAAAAGTAAATGATACGAGAAATTAATTTTCTCACCAAATGAGGAACGAAGATAGGGCTTTGAGGTTTCAATTTGTCAAAATAAAATTCCACGGCATCAAAGTTAAGGGAGTGAATCTTTAGGTTATATAAGTGCAAATAACCCCTTCTTAATTTCTTTTTCATGATTGGATCGAGACCGCTATCTGAATCGAATAAATAAAAGCATCATCTAAGATTTAATAGCTTACGTCTTCATAAGTACTCATCAAGAACCAGGAAACCATAATTTTCACATGGGTGGGTACTCACTGAATTACATATAGGGATTTTTTCCACTGAACATTGTAAAGTAGCGGTTTTCGATAAAATATATATTAAAGCTAAAGAGGGTTTTTGATATTTTGAAAGTTATGGAGGGTAATTCGATAATCATCCAAAGATTAAGGACTGTTTTCTGATATTTAGTCTTTTTTTTACCTGATACCATACAGATACATCAAAAGATGAAGAACCAGAAGAAGAATACTTTATTCGATATGATTTGATAGCTGAAGAAGATGAAGATAAAGCAGAAAATGAGAAGGAAGAACGAAGGCTGAGGCAAGTGCATCTTTGGAGAGGAGATCTTTTGAGAGATTGAGAGGTTTGTTTTAGGGTTTCTTTGTGAGAACTTGTAATCCTAATTTGTATTCTCTCTTTCTATTAGTGAAAATCCCCTCCTTACCCGTGGGCGTAGGCAACTTGCCGAACCACGTAAATCTCGTATCTTTACTCTTTTATTGTGTTTTGCTATCGTTTGTGGTGGTTTCTCTCGACGGTTCCGCGGTCCACGCTGACAATTGGTATCGAGCTATTGTTGATTGGAAGTGGTGTAATTTCTAATTTGAGGGTGTTGGTGATTCACGAGAAGCGGATTCACGAAAACAAACGAGGATGGCGTCAACGATAAATCGATCAAAGTGGGAAAATTCGAGATTGAAAAGTTCAATGGGAAGAACGATTTTTCTTATTGGAGGATGAGATGAAAAACTTTCTAATTTCGCAAAAATTGCACAAGACTTTGGATGGAAAGGAGACACGAAACTTAATGTTTGGCGGATGGAGATAAAATGAATCGGGCCAAAACTACATAAATGTGATTGCTATCCTAATAATGAAGATCATCTTGCCTCATCCCAAGTCCAATGTAAATGGGTCAGGTCAGCTATGGAGCAGAATGCTTCATCGAAATCATACACAAGTTTTATGATCATTTAACATCCTAACGTGAACCCTTGAAATAGTGCCAAACTCTGAGACAAGGACAGAGGGGCTAAATTCTAAAGAAGGCCACAGTATGTACCTTATGGTCCGGCAATTTAAGTTCATAATGAATAGTGGTGCACCAACTTTTTATCCACTCATCTTGTCTTGAGATTTGTGATGCACAAATATCAAAGTGGGCTTTATATATATATATGGTAAATTGCAAAAGTCCATTGACCTTGAGAGTTTGTCAAAACATTCTCCTAAAACTTTATATAATGGAGAACACCCCATGAGCTTTTAAATTTTGGATTATTGCACTTTAATGCCCAAAAGATTCAATTTTTAACTTTGATATCCTGAAGGCCTATATTGACATTTTTACACCCAACCATTCTAGAAAGTTGACCTAAATTTTGTTTAGGAATATCAACATAGAAAAGTAAATGATACGAGAAATTAATTTTCTCACCAAATGAGGAACGAAGATAGGGCTTTGAGGTTTCAATTTGTCAAAATAAAATTCCACGGCATCAAAGTTAAGGGAGTGAATCTTTAGGTTATATAAGTGCAAATAACCCCTTCTTAATTTCTTTTTCATGATTGGATCGAGACCGCTATCTGAATCGAATAAATAAAAGCATCATCTAAGATTTAATAGCTTACGTCTTCATAAGTACTCATCAAGAACCAGGAAACCATAATTTTCACATGGGTGGGTACTCACTGAATTACATATAGGGATATTTTTTTCCACTGAACATTGCAGTTAAGCTATTAAGGGTTTTCGATAAAATATATATTAAAGCTAAAGAGGGTTTTCTGATATTTTGAAAGTTATGGAGGGTAATTCGATAATCATCCAAAGATTAAGGACTGTTTTCTGATATTTTGAAAGTTATGGAGGGTAATTCGATAATCATCCAAAGATTAAGGACTGTTTTCTGATATTTTGAAAGTTATGGAGGGTAATTCGATAATCATCCAAAGATTAAGGACTGTTTTCTGATATTTTGAAAGTTATGGAGGGTAATTCGATAATCATCCAAAGATTAAGGACTGTTTTCTGATATTTTGAAAGTTATGGAGGGTAATTCGATAATCATCCAAAGATTAAGGACTGTTTTCTGATATTTTGAAAGTTATGGAGGGTAATTCGATAATCATCCAAAGATTAAGGACTGTTTTCTGATATTTAGTCTTGTTTATTTTATTTTATTTTATTTTATTTACCTGATACCATACAGATACATCAAAAGATGAAGAACCAGAAGAAGAATACTTTATTCGATATGATTTGATAGCTGAAGAAGATGAAGATAAAGCAGAAAATGAGAAGGAAGAACGAAGGCTGAGGCAAGTGTCGCAAAGTAGCTTGCAATGGGGTTTGAGATCATAATGTGAGTGTTGAAGAGCATAATATCTGTAGATTAGCAGATTCTTCCACTTCCACACTAACTGATCTCCCCTCACCGTAAGCTAACTTTTTATTCAATTTTAATTTTTAAGTAAAGATATTATGTTTTAGAATTAATTTGATTTTTATTCAATTTTAATTTTTAAGTAAAGATATTATGTTTTAGAATTAATTTGATTTTTATTCAATTTTAATTTTTAAGTAAAGATATTATGTTTTAGAATTAATTTGATTTTTATTCAATTTTAATTTTGAAATAAAGAAATTATTTCCCAGAATTAATTTCATGATATTTTCATCCTCGGGTATTAGTTAGAAATTTTATATTTAATTTGAATCTTCTGGGTTTTTTTCTAATTGTAAAAACACTTTCTACCAACGTTCTTAAAATTAAAATTATTTATATGGCCTCCTATCTTGCTAGTGTTTTAGAATAATATAATATTCTTCTTCTCTCTATAGATATAGAAAATTATGTACAATCACCTTTAGACGATATTTTTAGTTAATTTTCAAAACATACAAATAATAAAGTTGCCCAAATATTTCACATATCTTACATTTAAGAAACTAAAAATATATTTGCCTAAAAATAAAAAATATAGTAAAATGAAGATGTTTTTCTCCTCACTACATAATCCGAATAAGCGCTATCTAAAGACATTGGAAAAAGATACATGAACAGACTTAAAATTATTATTATTTTAATTTGGTAGACCCTAAAACAAAATTGTAGGTAATGAAAATGTAGGGCGAATCTATGTAATTTAACACAAACAAAGTTGAGATCAAAAGGTAAATGATCTCAGATTTTGTGTCCACATAGATTGAGATCTCTTTCTTTAACAAGGTCATCAATGAAGTTTTTCCACAAATTTCTATTTGATTAATGTAAAACTTTCTTATTTCAATAATTTCTTTACTTTTAAAAATATACATAATTTACTTCTGTACGATCGCAATCATTCGCTGCTCCATTATCTTTCGCAAGCTTGACGGTAGCTGAGAGTTGGATTCTGGTTGCAAAGATTGAAACTTGTGAGAATTCAAATATAAAGTTGTATTCTTTTTATTTTTATTTTTTAAATTTTGAGATTTTGAGTACCTGTTGAGTATGAGCCCATGAAATGATGAGGGAGGAGTGATTCTGAGCTGAGGGCGTTGAATTAGGCGGAGAATCGATCGTCCCCATCGAGCGCTTGGGAACTTCATCGAGTGTTTAGGGTTTTTGTTTGATACCTGCAAACTGTTTGAGTGAAAGCCAAAGAGAACTGCGAGGGTTTTTGGCCGAAGCGAGTGCAGACGTGAATATATAGTACAAATTTCAAAAGGCCCCTTGAGTTTGATAGTTTTCAAAACTTGCCCTAAACTGTATACTTCAGAGAACCCTCCATGAGCTTGTAAATCTGGGTAATTGTACTCTAATACCCCAAAATTTTCAATTCCTTTTTAGATGTTGATAATCTGATACATCAAAATTCAAGAAATTTTGACGTACTTAAGAATATCAATGTAGAAAAGTGAACGATATGAGAAACTAGTTTTCTCACCAAAATTCAATCTTTTTAATTTTGGGGAAAATGAGGAACAAAGTCAGAGCTTTGAGGTATCAAATTGCTAAAATAGAATTCCAGGGTATTAAGGTTGAAGAAGAATGAACTTAAGGTATGTAAGTGCTAACGGTCCTTCATTCTTTTTGTGATCGGACAAACACTATTGATAAATAAAAGCAAGTAGTGTAAGTGTTTTAGTAGGTGAATTAATAGTTTGTGAAACATTAAAAAATACAAAAATGATATTCAGATAATTTAAACTTATTTCATAAATATTAGGCGAAATTGCATAAAATACATAACGTTTTCACTATGAAGCATATAAGTACCACAAGTTATATTTTATAGCAAAAAGTTTCATAAAGTTTTAAAAAGTAGCACGTTGCTAATTTCTGTTAACAAAACAGGGGATATTCCTATGTGATTATCGCATGGGATATTTGAATAGCATTTAAGCCCGTCCATTGCAAAAGTTACTACTCTGTCTACCCCTCTAATTTAAACTCTCTCTCTTTCATTTTGAACCCTAAATCTCAAATCCTCTGTTGTTCTCCCCACTTCGCTGCAGAACTCTAATTCACCGAATTTGCTCTTGTTCTTCCCAAGTTACAATAGAGTTGAGAAGAAGGAGGCAATGGTGTGCTATTGGCGAAGGAATTTCATCAGTGGAGGGGTTACTTGAGGGTGAAAGATGAAAAAAAACTTGCCAAATTTTAGGTGTTTATGTTATGTGTAATTTGTGTGAATTTTTATTTTATGATAAAATTCAGTTGAGTTAGTGGGTATTTTGGTCATAAGCATTTTTAACACCGTTAAGGGGTTTCAACAAGGAAACTTTATGGTAGTATCTTACGCAAAAATACAACTTATGGTATTTATGTGCTACATACATGATGGAAACTCTATGGTATTTTTATGCCATTTAGCCTAAATATTACTCAAACTTAAGAAATTTAAATTTATTTTACTTGACACCATATAGACACAGTTCATTTTCTAATTTCTCGATACTATTAAAATAGTAACAAACTAAAGAGCTTTTTTTAAACTTTGCTTCACAGCTCACAGGAGAAGAAGAAGAAAGGGAAAAGACGCAATG
Organism: Asparagus setaceus; assembly: GCA_012295165.1. Lineage (NCBI taxonomy): Eukaryota > Viridiplantae > Streptophyta > Magnoliopsida > Asparagales > Asparagaceae > Asparagus > Asparagus setaceus. The sequence goes on from CM022702.1 coordinate 76,402,125, forward strand.
GACCAAGAGAGAAAGAACGAGAAGAAGAAGGCTTTCTTCGACGTGGTTCGGTGACTGTAGCTAACTGCGGCATTTGTCCCATTCTTTTAGTCCCACATCGGTAATTATTCTAGTTATACGTAAGTTTAAGAAATGTCATTCGATTTCACCTGTCGCTGAGCTCTATGGAACGGCGGTGAAGCAAGGTACCTTGCGGTTGGGTTTGGGATCACAGTGTGAGTGAGAAGAGTATTATATCTGTTGAGTGTCAGATTCTTCCACCTCCACACAAACTGATCCCCACTCACTGCAAGTTATTTTGGTTTGGGAAACTTGAATTTCTCTGTTTCCTTTTGTTCGTTCATTTTTCTTTTTGAAGATGCTTATTATGAACTGCATGATTAGTTGCTATCTTTATGAGAGCGCAGGCCTAGATTAGTATATATTATATGTATAGAAATACGATAGAAATACACATTTTCTCTATTTTTTGAATTTTAAGGATATTTATCTAAGCTTAGGAGAACTTTTAGGACTAGTAAATGATAGAATTAGCTATGACCGAAGTAAAGAAAGTTGTCTGTATCATTTTTCTGGGCCAACCTATATTTTTTTCATAATTTTCTGGGAAAGATTATGACCTGTTTAGTGGCCACATCCGCAGTATGCCCGAATTTAACACATTTCTCAGCCTATATAAAGATCTAAGTTCATAGAATTAGGTTTTACAGCAGATTTTTCAGATCTAGGATTCTGGGGAGAGACCAGGCTTTGGAGGATGATTTGCTGCGATTCTAAGGAGTTTTTAAGTAATCAAACAAGGTTCTTACCTTGCTCCACTGGTTCAATCCTTCACTATCTTTTTGCAAATTTTTCCTACGAAGTGTTTGAGTCATGCGTGGTTTGACGTTTTACTGTGATTCCTACTGACTATTTTCATGATAAAAGGAGTTATTTTTGATAGATCTAATCTTTAATTATATGTTGTTAAAAGTTCATTGCATTGAGAAAGTTCGAATTTTATCGTGTTGGAAGTTAAGGTTTCATATTGGATCGATTACTATGTATCAGCACATGTATGGTTGTGTTAGGAATGTAAAAATATATATATATATGCAGTAAAAATGGGCATATTGAACAATCGATGAAGCAATGAGCCGACGGGGTGACGGCGGAGCACCGTCGGCCAGTCTGACCGGCCGGTGGACCACCAGTGAATGCTTAGCAGTTAGACCAACCAATATACAGCCAGTGGGGCTAGGGCAGTCCGACCGGGCGGTACACTGGCAGAGATGCAAAGACAGTCCAGCCGATCTTCAGACCGATGTACAGTTTTATCCGTGTTGATATTTTTTTCGTAATGTGTTTATGACTTGATATAAACCTCGGAGTTTATGACTTGATATAGACGCTGGAGTTGTGTAGAAACATGTTAGGTACATACTGAACCTGCTGACATGTTTTGAGAATGACGTTGTGTTGAAAACATAGCTAGTAACATGTTAGGAACTAAGAATGACTGTATATGGCGACCGGGTACAAGTATTGGAATGTCAGACATGTCATTTGACATGGTAAGTGAATTATTGATGGAATTGATGGAAAATATAGAAAAGATAATTGAAATGAATGATAAAGAGAGGGTCGTAAGATGTAGTTATCAGCATTGATGTGGTGAATTGAGGTTGATCCATGGACTGTGAGATAAGTATATAATGTAAGACTCTAGGGGCTTGAATAGGGTAAATAAAAACTTTGTGCATATAATACGATGCAAATGTAGTGGAAAAAACTGATGTAAGGTGCTATTGAGTTCTGTGGAACTATAGTGTAAAAGTTTAGTGGAACTTTCCAGCAAGACAATGATAAGCACACAAATCAAAAGATAGATACACTACTAACTGTTTATGCAAGACTCAGAAAACTTCTATGACCCCGTGTATGAAAAGTTTAATGAAACTTTCTAACTATGCAATAATCAACATATATAGATGATGAGAAGTATGATATGAGAAAATTATGCACTACCACGCGAAAAAAGTTACAAGAGCAGCGCTTATCCCCGTCGAGCGCTTGGGAATTTCATCGAGGGTTTAGGGTTTTATTTGATGCTTACAAACTGTTCAAGGAAAGCCTCAGAAAACTGCTATTAGTTTTGAGGTGAACAGAGTGCAGAACTGAATATATATATATGTAGGGTAAATTTCAAAAGTCCATTGACCCTGAGAGTTTGGGAAAACATTCTCCTAAAACTTTATATAATGGAGAACACCCCATGAGCTTTTTAAATTTTGGATTATTGCACTTTAATGCCCAAAAGATTCAATTTTTAACTTTGATATCCTGAAGGCCTATATTGACATTTTTACACCCAACCATTCTAGAAAGTTGACCTAAATTTTGTTTAGGAATATCAACATAGAAAAGTAAATGATACGAGAAATTAATTTTCTCACCAAATGAGGAACGAAGATAGGGCTTTGAGGTTTCAATTTGTCAAAATAAAATTCCACGGCATCAAAGTTAAGGGAGTGAATCTTTAGGTTATATAAGTGCAAATAACCCTTCTTAATTTCTTTTTCATGATCGGATCGAGACCGCGCTATCTGAATCGAATAAATAAAAGCATCATCTAAGATTTAATAGCTTACGTCTTCATAAGTACTCATCAAGAACCAGGAAACCGTAATTTTCACATGGGTGGGTACTCACTGAATTACATATAGGGATATTTTTTTCCTTGAACATTGCAGTTAAGCTATTAAGGGGTTTCTCGATAAAATATATATTAAAGCTAAAGAGGGTTTTGATATTTTGAAAGTTATGGAGGGTAATTCGATAATCATCCAAAGATTAAGGACTGTTTTCTGATATTTAGTCTTTTTTTTTTTTACCTGATACCATACAGATACATCAAAAGATGAAGAACCAGAAGAAGAATACTTTATTCGATATGATTTGATAGCTGAAGAAGATGAAGATAAAGCAGAAAATGAGAAGGAAGAACGAAGGCTGAGGCAAGTGTCGCAAAGTAGCTTGCAATGGGGTTTGAGATCATAATGTGAGTGTTGAAGAGCATAATATCTGTAGATTAGCAGATTCTTCCACTTCCACACTAACTGATCTCCCCTCACCGTAAGCTAACTTTTTATTCAATTTTAATTTTTAAGTAAAGATATTATGTTTTAGAATTAATTTGATTTTTATTCAATTTTAATTTTGAAATAAAGAAATTATTTCCCAGAATTAATTTCATGATATTTTCATCCTCGGGTATTAGTTAGAAATTTTATATTTAATTTGAATCTTCTGGGTTTTTTCTAATTGTAAAAACACTTTCTACCAACGTTCTTAAAATTAAAATTATTTATATGGCCTCCTATCTTGCTAGTGTTTTAGAATAATATAATATAATTCTTCTCTCTATAGATATAGAAAATTATGTACAATCACCTTTAGACGATATTTTTAGTTAATTTTCAAAACATACAAATAATAAAGTTGCCCAAATATTTCACATATCTTACATTTAAGAAACTAAAAATATATTTGCCTAAAAATAAAAAATATAGTAAAATGAAGATGTTTTTCTCCTCACTACATAATCCGAATAAGCGCTATCTAAAGACATTGGAAAAAGATACATGAACAGACTTAAAATTATTATTATTTTAATTTGGTAGACCCTAAAACAAAATTGTAGGTAATGAAAATGTAGGGCGAATCTATGTAATTTAACACAAACAAAGTTGAGATCAAAAGGTAAATGATATCAGATTTTGTGTCCACATAGATTGAGATCTCTTTCTTTAACAAGGTCACCAATGAAGTTTTTCCACAAATTTCTAAATAACCCTAAACCCGATTATTAGGGAAGTTTCAAGCACGCTTTGGAGCACCTTTGAGAGAGTTTGGTGCATCTTTGGAGAGGAGATCTTTGAGAGATTGAGAGGTTTGTTTTAGGGTTTCTTTGTGAGAACTTGTAATCCTAATTTGTATTCTCTTTCTATTAGTGAAAATCCTCCTTACCCGTGGGCGTAGGCAACTTGCCGAACCACGTAAATCTCGTATCTTTACTCTTTTATTGTGTTTTGCTATCGTTTGTGGTGGTTTCTCTCGACGGTTCCCGGTCCACGCTACCAACAATTGGTATCGAGCTATTGTTCGATTGGAAGTGGTGTAATTTCTAATTTGAGGGGTGTTCGGTGATTCCCGAGAGAAGCGGATTCACGAAGACAAACAGAGGATGGCGTCAACCAAGAAATCACCAAAGTGGGAAAATTCGAGATTGAAAAGTTCAATGGGAAGAACGATTTTTCTTATGGAGGATGCGGATGAAAAACTTTCTAATTTCGCAAAAATTGCACAAGACTTTGGATGGAAAGGAGAAGAAGAACAATGATATGTCGATGAGGATTGGGAGGAGTTGGATCCGGAAGCACGGGCCGATTATCCTATGCCTCGAGAGGGATGTAGCTTTCTTGGTAGATGGAGAGGAAACGCACATGCAAGGAAGAAGTTAGAGGGTACCTTCATGACTAAGAGTCTAACTAACCGGATCTACTTAAAATCCAAATTGTATACTTGCAAGATGGAGGAGGGCTCATCAATCCGGAACACATCAACAAGTTTGATAGGATCATATCAGATTTGAAAGACATAGATGTTAAAGTAGGAGACGAGGATCAGCGCTTCTACTACTGCTCTGCCAAGTCTTATGAGAACCTGGTGCAAACACCGAGGCTTGTGGGAGAAAATTTGAAGATGGATGAGACTAGAACGGCACTTCTAGCGGACGATCTTCGAAGATTACAACTAGTGACATGGCCACCGACGGTAACAAGGAACAAGCCAGGATTGTTTGCAAGAGGAAGGAGCAATGAGCGAGGAAAAGGCAAGGGAGGAAAGTCTAGATCTAAATCAAGACCTCTTGCGGAAAAGGATGTTTCAAGTGCGGTGAAGCCGGGCATTTCAAAGTCGACCGTCCAAATAAGAGAGTAGGTGGAAAGAAGAACAACAACAAGACCGAGAGGAGAGAGGGCAAGGAAGAAGCGAAGCACGCTCGAGGAAGGGAGCGATAAGGAATGCTATGTCGCCACGGGTGGCGAGGAGATCTCCGAAAGTGGATACTTGATTCTGGTTGCTCTTACCATATGTGTCCAAATAGGAAGTGGTTTACTACCTACAGAGGCATTGATGGGGGAACTGTATTGATGGGGAATAACCATGCTTGTAAAACAGTGGGGCTAGGTAATATCAAAATCAAGATGCATGATGGAGTGGTTCGAACCTTGACGGATGTGAGGCATGTTCCCGACTTGCGGAAGAATCTTATCTCAGTTGGTGCTTTGGACTCCGGTGGTTGCAGGATTGTGACGAAAACGGAGTGAAGAAGGTTGTTCGTGGTTCCTTAGTAGTGATGAAGGGTGTTCGCCACGGTAATCTATATACTCTCTGAATGCGGCGGTGGCGGAGGAGATCGGCCGGTTGGAAGCTGAAGGAAGTGGTGGAGACCCATGTGAGCACACACGGTTATGGCATAGGCGGCTTGGGCATATGTCGAGAAGGGTCTAGTTCTCGCTTGGTAAAGAGGGTCTGGCGAAGAATCAAGGAACCTAGCATGGATTTTTGCGAGGATTGTGTGTATGGAAAGTCACACGGGGTCAAGTTTCAACAAAGAAGTCTAAGAGCGAGGGATACTAGATTATGTGCACACGGATGTTTGGGGTCCGCTCGCACAACTTCCAAAGGTGGTTCCGTGTATTATGTCTCGCTTATAGATGATTATTCTAGGTATGCTTGGATTTACTTTACGAAGCACAAGAATGAGGTGTTCGAGACATTCAAGAAGTGGAGAACAATGGTTGAGAACAGACAGAAAGAAATTGAAGACGCCGAGATCCGATAACGCATGCAGTATACGATGGTGCTTTCAAGGAGTTCTGCGGATCGAGGGAATTGTTCGACACCGACAACAGTCTACACCACGCCAGTAATGGGGTCGCGGAGAGATCGAACCGAACACCGCGGAGAAAGCAAAGGAGTATGCGATCTTATGCGTGATTGGGCAACGAATGGTGGGCGGCGGTGGCTTCTGACTTGTTACATTGTGAACCGCTCACCACATTCGACATTGATGGTGATACACCCTATGGGTGTGGTCAGGAGCATGCGATTATGATAGGCTCGTAATTTTCGGATGTACCGCCTACTATCACGCCAACGAGGGAAAGCTTGACGCGAGGGCCAAGAAGGCAATATTCTTGGGATATGCAGGCGTAAAGGCTATCGCCTTTGGTGTACGGAAGATTCAAAGTTCGTGGTCACAGGATGTTACCTTTGATGAGAAATCCATGATTGCTAGGGGTCCAAGGATGATGGTGTTATGACCGGTGAGACCTCTAAGTCTCGTGTTATTGAAATAGAACCTAAAGACCAACTAGGTTCTAATCGTGCTCAAGTGGGAAGTCGTAGATGATGAGCTTGAGCAGAGGAGGTTCAAGCAGAAAATACACGTGCACTACAACAACAAAGAACAAGCGCAGGATTGTTTGCAAGAGGAAGGAGCAATGAGCGGGAAAAGGCAAGAGGAAAGTCTAGATCTAAATCAAGACCTCTTGCGAAAAGGATGTTTCAAGCTGAAGCCGGGCATTTCAAAGTCGACCGTCCAAATAAGAGAGTAGGTGGAAAGAAGAACAACAACAAGACCGAGAGGAGAGAGGGCAAGGAAGAAGCGAAGCACAAGCCGAGGAAGGAGCGATAAGGAATGCTATGTCGCCACGGGTTGCAGGAGATCTCCGAAAGTGGATACTTGATTCGGTTGCTCTTACCATATGTGTCCAAATAGGAAGTGGTTTACTACCTACGAGGCATTGATGGGGAACTGATTGATGGGGAATAACCATGCTTGTAAAACAGTGGGGCTAGGTAATATCAAAATCAAGATGCATGATGGAGTGGTTCGAACCTTGACGGATGTGAGGCATGTTCCCGACTTGCGGAAGAATCTTATCTCGGTTGGTGCTTTGGACTCCGGTGGTTGCGGATTGTGACGAAAACGGAGTGAAGAAGGTTGTTCGTGGTTCCTTAGTAGTGATGAAGGGTGTTCGCCACGGTAATCTATATACTCTCTCGTGCACGACGGTGACGGAGATGCAATGTTGAACAAGGAAGTGGTGGAGACCCATGTGAGCACACACGGTTATGGCATAGGCGCTTGGGCATATGTCGAGAAGGGTCTAGTTCGCTTGGTAAAGAGGGTCTGGCGAAGAATCAAGGAACCTAGCATGGATTTTTGCGAGGATTGTGTGTATGGAAAGTCACACAGGTCAAGTTTCAACAAAGAAGTCTAAGAGCGAGGGATACTAGATTATGTGCACACGGATGTTTGGGGTCCGCTCGCACAACTTCCAAAGGTGGTTCCGTGTATTATGTCTCGCTTATAGATGATTATTCTAGGTATGCTTGGATTTACTTTCTCAAGCACAAGAATGAGGTGTTCGAGACATTCAAGAAGTGGAGAACAATGGTTGAGAACAGACAGAAAGAAATTGAAGACGCCGAGATCCGATAACGCATGCAGTATACGATGGTGCTTTCAAGGAGTTCTGCGGATCGAGGGAATTGTTCGACACCGACACCGTGTCTACACCACGCCAGTAATGGGGTCGCGGAGAGATCGAACCAACACCGCGGAGAAAGCGGTGAGTATGCGATCTTATGCGTGATTGGGCAACGAATGGTGGGCGGCGGTGGCTTCTGACTTGTTACATTGTGAACCGCTCACCACATTCGACATTGATGGTGATACACCCTATAGGGTGTGGTCAGGAGCATGCGATTATGATAGGCTCGGAATTTTCGGATGTACCGCCTACTATCACGCCAACGAGGGAAAGCTTGACGCGAGGGCCAAGAAGGCAATATTCTTGGGATATGCAGGCGTAAAGGCTATCGCCTTTGGTGTACGGAAGATTCAAAGTTCGTGGTCACAGGATGTTACCTTTGATGAGAAATCCATGATTGCTAGGGGTCCAAGGATGATGGTGTTATGACCGGTGAGACCTCTAAGTCTCGTGTTATTGAAATAGAACCTAAAGACCAACTAGGTTCTAATCGTGCTCAAGTGGGAAGTCGTAGATGATGAGCTTGAGCAGGAGGAGGTTCAAGCAGAAAATACACGTGCACTACAACAACAAAGAACTGAGGATAATTTGGCTTCCACTAGGCCAAAGAGAGCATACAAGCACTGCCGGGGCTGATAAAACCCTAAAGCACTATGGGCGTGCTAATATGGTTGAATACGCACTCTCGGTGGAGGAGGACGAGCCGGTCTACTTCAAGGAAGCTATTCGGGACAAGGATAGTGAGAGTTGGTTGGCTGCGATGGAGGAAGAGATGGAATCTCTTCGAAGAATCATACATGGGAGGTGGTCCCATTGCCCGTAGGAAGAAAAGCTATTGGTTGTAAGTGGGTGTATAAAAGAAAGGAAGATCTTTGAGCTTCGGTGGTGTAAGATACAAGGCGAGGCTAGTGGCTAAGGGTTTTGCATGAAAGAGGTGTGGATTACAATGAGATATTTTCTCCGGTGGTGAAACACACTTCTATTCGGTGCTATTGAGTATTATTGCTCATGGTGATTTTGAGTGGATCAACTCGATGTTAAAACGACCTTCTTGCGGAGACTTGGATGAAGAGATCTACATGCATCAACCCGAGGGCTACAAGGTTGAGGATAAGGAGAATCATGTGTGTCGCTTTGAGGAAGTCATCAGATGGATTAAAGCAATCTCCCTAAGGGGTACAAGCGATTTGACTTCTTCATCTTTGAAGCATGGGTTTTCCGGCGATCATGATTGTTGTGTTTACATTCGAAGCTTCATGGAGGTAATTTTATCTATCTTCTTTGTATGTGGATGACATGCTTATTGCTTCTAAGAGCGGTGGAGATAGATAGGTTGAAATCTCAACTTGGTGAAGAGTTCGAGATGAAGGACATGGGTGAGAACGGGGCAGAAAGAAATTGAAGGCGAGATCGATAGCGGTGCAGTATCTGGATGGTGCTTTCAAGGAGTTCGTGATCGAGGAGGTGTTCGACAGGGCGGTCAGTCTACACCCGTGAGAATGGGGTCGCGGAGAGGCCGAACAGTGCTAGCGGAGAAAGCGGTGGTATGCGATCTTATGCGAGGATTGGGCCTTGAATGGTGAAGGCGGTGCTTCTGACTTGTTACATTGTGAACCGCTCACCACATTCGACATTGATGGTGATACACCCTATAGGTGTGGTCAGGAGCATGCGATTATGATAGGCTCGTAATTTTCGGATGTACCGCCTACTATCACGCCAACGAGGGAAAGCTTGACGCGAGGGCCAAGAAGGCAATATTCTTGGGATATGCAGGCGTAAAGGCTATCGCCTTTGGTGTACGGAAGATTCAAAGTTCGTGGTCGTACAGGATGTTACCTTTGATGAGAAATCCATGATTGCTAGGGGTCCAAGGATGATGGTGTTATGGCCGGTGAGACCTCTAAGTCTCGGGTTATTGAAATAGAACCTAAAGACCAACTAGGTTCTAATCGTGCTCAAGTGGGAAGTCGTAGATGATGAGCTTGAGCAGGAGGAGGTTCAAGCAGAAAATACACAGCACTACAACAACAGCGGCTCGAGGATAATTTGGCTTCCACTAGGCCAAAGAGCATACAGTCTGCGGTGGGGTGATAAACCCCTAAAGCACTATGGGCGTGCTAATATGGTTGAATACGACTCTGGTGGAGGAGGACGAGCGGTCTACTTCAAGGAAGCTATTCGGGACAAGGATAGTGAGAGTTGGTTGGCTGCGATGGAGGAAGAGATGGAATCTCTTGGAAGAATCATACATGGGAGGTGGTCCCATTGCCCGTAGGAAGAAAAGCTATTGGTTGTAAGTGGGTGTATAAAAGAAAGGAAGATCTTTCGAGCTCGGTGGTGTAAGATACAAGGCGAGGCTAGTGGCTAAGGGTTTTGCATGAAAGAGGGTGTGGATTACAATGAGATATTTTCTCCGTGGTGAAACACACTTCTATTCGGTGCTATTGAGTATTATTGCTCATGGTGATTTTGAGTCGGATCAACTCGATGTTAAAACGACCTTCTTGCGGAGACTTGGATGAAGAGATCTACATGCATCAACCCGAGGGCTACAAGGTTGAGGATAAGGAGAATCATGTGTGTCGTTTGAGGAAGTCAACGTATGGATTAAAGCAATCTCGGCCGGTGGTACAAGCGATTTGACTTCTTCATCTTTGAAGCATGGGTTTTCCGGCGATCATGATTGTTGTGTTTACATTCGAAGCTTCAGGAGGTAATTTTATCTATCTTCTTTGTATGTGGATGACATGCTTATTGCTTCTAAGAGCGGTGGAGATAGATAGGTTGAAATCTCAACTTGGTGAAGAGTTGAGATGAAGGACATGGGTGCCGCTAGGAAAATACCGGGTATGGAGATTAGAAGAGAGCGCTTAATCGACGATTGTTCTTGAGTCGAAGGGCTACATAGAGCGGGTGATCGCGAGGTTCGGGATGCAAAGTGCTAAGTCGGTGGTGACTCCATTGGCTCCACACTTTAGGCTTTCGGTAATCAATCTCCCACTACAATGGAAGAGAAGGCGACATGGAGCGTGTTCCTATGCTAGTGCGGTTGGCGGTTTAATGTATGCAATGGTGTACACTTGATATTTCACAGCGGTTAGTGTGGTCGGTGATTCATGGCGAATCCGGAAAGGCGACCGAAGCAAAGGAAGTGGGTCCTCGTACTTAAAGGGTACAGCTTGATACGGTCTGTGCTTTGGTGGAGAAACATGTCGATTGACGGGTTTGTGGACTCGATTATGCGGGCGATCTAGATAGACGGCGATCTACTATCGGTTATGTATTTAAGATACATGGAGCTCGGTTAGTTGGCGATCGATGTTGCGAGCTCTGATGGCACTTTCTACTACAGAGGTCGAGTACATGGCCATGACAGAGGGAGTGAAGGAAGCATTGTGGTTATAGGGTCTTCTAGGCGATTTGGGGATTGAGCAGAAAACGTGAACTTGTGGTGTGACAATGAGTGCAATTCACCGCGAAGAATCAGTTCATCATGCTCGTACCAAGCATATCGATGTCGGTATCATTTTGTGCGGGATGTCATTGAGGAAGGTGATATTTCTCTCATGAAGGTGCACACGAATGAGAATCCCGGACATGTTAACCAAGGTGGTCACGGTAGTAAGTTTAAGCATTGCTTAGACTTGCTTCATATCGGCTTCGTGTTGATTTGCCCAAGAGGGCATGGCCCTTCTGGCTGTAATGGGTAAGGTGGAGATGATTTGAGGTGAACTACGATGAGCTTGATCCCGTGGAGATGCGTAAGCGGCAGCGGTGTAGTGGCCTTGTTGGATTGGCTGGATTGGTGATGGTGATCTCTAGATGTTCTTGGTGTTCTTGGTGTTCGGTCCAAAATTTGAGGTGAATCAAATGATGTGCGAGGTGGAGAATTGTAGAACATGCACAAAACATGCACAAGACAAGCCAGTTCAAGAGTCGACTACTAGACATTGTAGTCGACTAATCTGATTCATTAGTCGACTAATATGAGTTGTAGTCGACTAATCTGATTCATTAGTCGACTAATATGAGTTGTAGTCGACTAATCTGATTCATTAGTCGACTAATATGAGTTGTAGTCGACTAATCTGATTCATTAGTCGACTAATATGAGTTGTAGTCGACTAATCGTATTGTAGTCGACTAATCTACGATTCATTAGTCGACTAATATGAGTTGTAGTCGACTAATCTGGGCAGATTCAGAATACGGGTTTGGTTTTAAACCCGGTTCGTTTAGAGTTTATAAATAACCCTAAACCTGATTATTAGGGAAGTTTCAAGCAAGTTTTGGAGCAGCCTTTGAGAGAGTTTGGTGCATCTTTGGAGAGGAGATCTTTTGAGAGATTGAGAGGTTTGTTTTTAGGGTTTCTTTGTGAGAACTTGTAATCCTAATTTGTATTCTCTCTTTCTATTAGTGAAAATCCCCCTCCTTACCCGTGGGCGTAGGCAACTTGCGAACCACGTAAATCTCGTGTCTTTACTCTTTATTGTGTTTTTGCTATCGTTTGTGATGGTTTCTCTCGACGGTTCAGCGTCCGTAGCCAACAACCGCGTGATGTAAGGTGCTATTGAGTTCTGTGGAACTATAGTGTAAAAGTTTAGTGGAACTTTCCAGCAAGACAATGATAAGCACACAAATCAAAAGATAGATACACTACTAACTGTTTATGCAAGACTCAGAAAACTTCTATGACCCCGTGTATGAAAAGTTTAATGAAACTTTCTAACTATGCAATAATCAACATATATAGATGATGAGAAGTATGATATGAGAAAATTATGCACTTTAGGCTTTCGGTAATCAATCTCACTTGTTGGAAGAAGGCGCACATGGGCGTGTTCCTATGCTATGCGGTTGGCGGTTTAATGTATGCAATGGTGTGTACCGCGCCGAGATATTTCCACAGTTAGTGTGGTGATAGATTCATGGCGAATCCGGAAAAGCGCCGGGAAGCGTGAAGTGGGTCCGTACTTAAAAGTACAGTTGATCTGGTCGTGCTTTGGTGGAGAAACATGTCGATTGACGGGTTTGTGGACTCGATTATGCGGGCGATCTAGATAGACGGCGATCTACTACCGGTTATGTATTTAAGATACATGGAGCTCCGGTTAGTTGGCGATCGATGTTGCGAGCTCTGATGGCACTTTCTACTACAGAGGTGAGTACATGGCCATGACAGAGGGAGTGAAGGAAGCATTGTGGTTATGGGGTCTTCTAGGCGATTTGGGGATTGAGCAGAAAACGTGAACTTGTGGTGTGGCGGTCAGTGCAATTCACCGCGAAGAATCAGTTCATCATGCTCGTACCAAGCATATCGATGTCGGTATCATTTTGTGCGGGATGTCATTGAGGAAGGTGATATTTCTCTCATGAAGGTGCACACGAATGAGAATCCCGGACATGTTAACCAAGGTGGTCACGTAGTAAGTTTAAGCATTGCTTAGACTTGCTTCATATCGGCTTCGTGTTGATTTGCCCAAGAGGGCATGGCCCTTGGGCGGTAATGGGTAAGGTGGAGATGATTTGAGGTGAACTACGATGAGCTTGATCCGGTGGAGATGCGTGGCGACCGTGTGTAGTGGCCGGTTGGATTGGCTGGATTGGTGATGGTGATCTCTAGATGTTCTTGGTGTTCTTGGTGTTCGGTGTTCGTCCAAAATTTGAGGTGAATCAAATGATGTACGAGGTGGAGAATTGTAGAACATGCACAAAACATGCACAAGACAAGCCAGTTCAAGAGTCGACTACTAGACATTGTAGTCGACTAATCTGATTCATTAGTCGACTAATATGAGTTGTAGTCGACTAATATGAGTTGTAGTCGACTAATATGAGTTGTAGTCGACTACATATAGCAACGAAAGGTGTATTTCTGCGTTGGAGTGCGAGTAGTCGACTAATCGTATTGTAGTCGACTAATCTGATTCATTAGTCGACTAATATGAGTTGTAGTCGACTAATGCAGGCAGTCGAATCTGGGTTTGGTTTTAAACCGGTTCGTTTAGAGTTTATAAATAACCCTAAACCCGATTATTAGGAAGTTTCAAGCAAGTTTTGGAGCGCCTTTGAGAGAGTTTGGTGCATCTTTGGAGAGGAGATCTTTTGAGAGATTGAGAGGTTTGTTTTAGGGTTTCTTTGTGAGAACTTGTAATCCTAATTTGTATTCTCTCTTTCTATTAGTGAAAATCCCCCTCCTTACCCGTGGGCGTAGGCAACTTGCGAACCACGTAAATCTCGTGTCTTTACTCTTTTATTGTGTTTTTGCTATCGTTTGTGATGGTTTCTCTCGACGGTTCCGCGGTCCGCGCGCCCAACAAAACTGATGTAAGGTGCTATTGAGTTCTGTGGAACTATAGTGTAAAAGTTTAGTGGAACTTTCCAGCAAGACAATGATAAGCACACAAATCAAAAGATAGATACACTACTAACTGTTTATGCAAGACTCAGAAAACTTCTATGACCCCGTGTATGAAAAGTTTAATGAAACTTTCTAACTATGCAATAATCAACATATATAGATGATGAGAAGTATGATATGAGAAAATTATGCACTACCACGCGAAAAAAGTTACAAGAGCAGCGCTTATCCCCGTCGAGCGCTTGGGAATTTCATCGAGGGTTTAGGGTTTTTATTTGATGCTTGCAAACTGTTCAAGGGAAAGCCTCAGAAAACTGCTATTAGTTTTGAGGTGAACAGAGTGCAGAACTGAATATATATATATGTAGGGTAAATTTCAAAAAGTCCATTGACCCTGAGAGTTTGGGAAAACATTCTCCTAAAACTTTATATAATGGAGAACACCCCATGAGCTTTTTAAATTTTGGATTATTGCACTTTAATACCCAAAAGATTCAATTTTTAACTTTGATATCCTGAAGGCCTATATTGACATTTTTACACCCAACCATTCTAGAAAGTTGACCTAAATTTTGTTTAGGAATATCAACATAGAAAAGTAAATGATACGAGAAATTAATTTTCTCACCAAATGAGGAACGAAGATAGGGCGTTGAGGTTTCAATTTGTCAAAATAAAATTCCACGGCATCAAAGTTAAGGGAGTGAATCTTTAGGTTGTATAAGTGCAAATAACCCCTTCTTAATTTCTTTTTCATGATCGGATCGAGACACGCTATCTGAATCCGAATAAATAAAAGCATCATCTAGGATTTAATAGTTTACGTCTTCATAAGTACTCATCAAGAACCAGGAAACCGTAATTTTCACATGGGTGGGTACTCACTGAATTACATATAGGGATTTTTTTTTCCGCTGAACATTGCAGTTAGCGCGGTTTTCTGATAAAATATATATTAAAGCTAAAGAGGGTTTTTTTGATATTTTGAAAGTTATGGAGGGTAATTCGATAATCATCCAAAGATTAAGGACTGTTTTCTGATATTTAGTCTTTTTTTTTTTTTTTTTTTTTTACCTGATACCATACAGATACATCAAAAGATGAAGAACCAGAAGAAGAATACTTTATTCGATATGATTTGATAGCTGAAGAAGATGAAGATAAAGCAGAAAATGAGAAGGAAGAACGAAGGCTGAGGCAAGTGTCGCAAAGTAGCTTGCAATGGGGTTTGAGATCATAATGTGAGTGTTGAAGAGCATAATATCTGTAGATTAGCAGATTCTTCCACTTCCACACTAACTGATCTCCCCTCACCGTAAGCTAACTTTTTATTCAATTTTAATTTTTAAGTAAAGATGTTATGTTTTAGAATTAATTTGATTTTTATTCAATTTTAATTTTGAAATAAAGAAATTATTTCCCAGAATTAATTTCATGATATTTTCATCCTCGGTATTAGTTAGAAATTTTATATTTATTTTGAATCTTCTGGGTTTTTTCTAATTGTAAAAACACTTTCTACCAACGTTCTTAAAATTAAAATTATTTATATGGCCTCCTATCTTGCTAGTGTTTTAGAATAATATAATATAATTCTTCTCTCTATAGATATAGAAAATTATGTACAATCACCTTTAGACGATATTTTTAGTTAATTTTCAAAAACATACAAATAATAAAGTTGCCCAAATATTTCACATATCTTACAGTTAAGAAACTAAAAATATATTTGCCTAAAAATAAAAAATATAGTAAAATGAAGGTGTTTTTCTCCTCACTACATAATCCGAATAAGCGCTATCTAAAGACATTGGAAAAAGATACATGAACGGACTTAAAATTATTATTATTTTAATTTGGTAGACCCTAAAACAAAATTGTACGTAATGAAAATGTAGGGCGAATCTATGTAATTTAACACAAACAAAGTTGAGATCAAAAGGTAAATGATCTCAGATTTTGTGTCCACATAGATTGAGATCTCTTTCTTTAACAAGGTCATCAATGAAGTTTTTCCACAAATTTCTATTTGATTAATGTAAAACTTTCTTATTTCAATAATTTCTTTACTTTTTAAAATATACATAATTTACTTCTGTACAGCACGTGCAATTTCTCTGTCCAGTACATAATTTTGCACAATATTTTTAAGAAGTTCATGGATAATGAAATGGAAGGAGGAATGAATAATTTTCTGTCACCCCCTTTCCACTTTTCACTTTGTATATCCTAGTTTTTACATTAAGTTTTACTGTGGCCGTCAAGGTAGTTAGGGGGGGTTATTGGTTATGGATTGTTGATTTGAACTCGGACTTTTTATTGGATTTCAGTAGGGTGTTATTCGTTCAGACTAAATTTTGGATTTAAATTTAAAGTGTTATTGGTTTAGAACTAGGATTCAGATTTGAATTTAATGTGTTATTGGTTTAGGGCTAGGATTTGGATTTGAATTTAACGTATTATTGGTTTAGGGCTAGGATTTTGACTTGAATTTAATGTGTTATTGGTTGTCTAGGATTGTTATCAGGACTAGGATTTCAAAATCCACACTCCATTCCAACTCTATAGTTTTTAATGAAAAATTTTTAATAGAAAGTCCAAGTTAAAATTGATGGATTGTGATGTTACTATGTGGATTTCCTCTCTCCTCTTCTCTTTACTTATTTAAATATTTAATATATTTCAAATTAAATATATTTAATTTTATAATATTCCATATTTCTAAGTTATTATATACTAACATTGAATGTATTTAATTTTAAAATATTTTTAATCAACTTCTATAAATTTATTTAATTCATTTAAAATGAAATATATTTAATACTACTTAATCACTTAATATATTTAATATTTACTATTAACTTAGATATGTTCATTATTTAACATTTCTTAAATATACAAATATTTTAAATATTTAATACTATATTACATACATTTCGTTTGAATTGTTTAAATGAATTACGGATGTATTTAATTTTGTTGTTGTCATCCATTAATCGAAATGAGGGTGATTTTTAAATTAATATTTTTATTAATAATTATTATTCAATATAATAATTTAATTTGAAACTCTAATGTAAATAATCCACAAATCTAAAATTTAGTCAGAATTAGCCTCTAAGTCTATGAATCCAAAGCAAAGTTCAAAATCGTAAAAGTTCAGAATTCTACTCACAAAATCAAAATCCAATCCAGAGTCGTGGCTCTAACCATAAATTCCGAGTCCAGGTCCCAATCTAAGAATGTCGGATTCATGAACAATTGTCCGAGTCCAAATCAACAATCCGGAACAAATAACACCCCTTAGCGCCTTAGCGGAATAGTGACTGGACCTAACTAAATCCGTTTCCCTTTAATTGGGCTCCATAATGGGCCACGGGCCTTACCTCCTTTAAAATTGTTCCAACATCACACAGGTCCCAGATCCCAACCTTCAATCTTCTCCACTTCCCAATCAAAATTTTTCAGGGCACGCTCCCTCTCTCTTCAATCCAGCGAAGCTCAACGAAGAAGAAGAAGAAGCAGCAGAGGGAAATATCTACCCCTCTCCATCTCTCTAACAATGTCAACCCTAGAAATCGAAGCTCGAGAGTAAGTCTCCACCTCTTTAAACCCTAAACCCTTTTCTGCTCCCTCAACAAAACCCTAAAAACTTGTCCTTTTTTTTTTGCAGCGTTATAAAGATTGTCCTCCAATTTTGTAAAGAGAATTCTCTGCACCAAACTTTCCAAACCCTGCAGAACGAGTGCCAGGTGTCCCTCAACACCGTCGACAGCCTCGAGACCTTCGTCTCCGATATCAACAGCGGGAGATGGGATGCTATCTTACCTCAGGTTTCTCAGCTCAAGCTCCCGAGA
This sequence comes from Asparagus setaceus, assembly GCA_012295165.1. Classification (NCBI taxonomy): domain Eukaryota; kingdom Viridiplantae; phylum Streptophyta; class Magnoliopsida; order Asparagales; family Asparagaceae; genus Asparagus; species Asparagus setaceus. The sequence goes on from CM022702.1 coordinate 76,419,950, forward strand.
AAGAAATTGGAGGATCTCTATGAACAGGTAGCAGCTTTGGGGTTTGGTTATTTGTGATTTGAGTTAAAGTTGAGTTTTTTTGGTTGATTTTTGAGTTTTTTGGCAGATTGTGTTGGAAATGATAGAGCTCCGTGAGTTGGATACTGCGCGCGCGATACTGAGGCAGACGCAGGCGATGGGTGTGATGAAACAGGAGCAGCCTGAGAGATATTTGCGGCTTGAGCACCTATTGGTTCGGACTTATTTCGATCCCAATGAGGTCTGCATTTCTGAATTCGTGCTCTTTAATGACATGATATTGTTTTCTAATTTGAGTGTTTGCTGATGGTTTCTGTGTTACTTGACAGGCGTATCAAGAGTCTACTAAGGAGAAGCGCCGGGCACAGATTGCTCAAGGTTTGGTTTTAAGCTGCTTAAATTTTGCTCATAATTTTACTGATACATCTATGAACCAGATTGCAAATATTACTAAGATTGACAATGTTTCTTTTATCTAATGATTTCTTCTCATTGAAGTGTCAATATAAGTTTGTACCTGCAGAACCATTATGATTATCTTCATTATAAACCTTTTCACATCAGTGTTTTCAAAGGCGCGCACCTCACTGCGCCTCATGCGCCTTGCGATGCGGGGCGGTGGTGAAGCGCCACGTCGATCAAAGATGCCTTTAAGCCTGCATGTGCATCGACTTTCGCTTGGTGCATGTAGTACATACCCTCATATTTTTGCTTGTTAACATTTCAAGCAAGTCTTTATACTCGATAATATATCCCAAAAAGCAAAATAAATCCATTAGGCCTTTTTAGGAGCCTTCAATTGAGGACCATAACTAATCCTTTGCTTGGATATTAGTCTTGATCTGACATTTGATTTGAAAAATTATGAACTTTGCTACTATGTTGGGTGTTAGCATTAGAAATTAAGACCTTATATTGTGATTTTGTAATAAGATATTATTTATCCTGACATATTTTTCACGTGAATTCGTAACCAATTCTTTCGTGCTTGATTATCTATCTTCAAAAATTATGTGTGCGGTGTGCACCTCGCATCCTCGGTCTTGCGCCTCGCATTCGCCCTACGCGTAATGCTTGGCCATAAAGATACTTGCACCCGCATTGCGCCTCGCGCATTGACAACACTGTTTCACATTAAAATGGGGTCATTATGGAGAAAATCTCTATGAAAGACTTGAAGAAGTTCACTATAAAGCCAAATTTCTGGCAAAGGAAAGGAAACTATGAACAATGGTGAAACTTGGCATAATTTGAAAGGATTAGTTTAAGAGAAGGGGGAATATAATACAATTTTTTATACACAATTTCAATAAAATTTGAGGCACTGAAAAAGCCAAGATTCAAACCGAATACATACCGTAAGTTATGGCTATGAGATGAGAGAAAACTTTACAATTCTTGTGAACCGAAGTTTAAGAGTTTCAAAGGGCGAGGAAGAAGTGGGGGAACTATATAGGGCATATACTTGATACTTCTATTGTGAAACCATGTCGTGTTGGATATATCATATATGTAATGAACATGAGGTCTAGTTTGTGTGTACTTTTTAGAAATTGTTCTGCCTATCTGCCTTGTCATATCTGTGTCAGCATGTGTACGTCGCGGCAACATAGCTTTATAAGTGTGCATTTAAAGAAAAAAGTTACTTACAAAAGGATAGGGAATATGAATGTGCCATTTTAAAGAGGGAACCTCTTGAAATAGATATATTTAGTAAGTTTTAAGAGATTTTTTAGGAAACTTGTCAAGATATGGAAGGGCTTAAATGCTTAAAGAAAAAAGAGTAGGTGACGAAATATTTTCTTAAGGCAGTTATTCCTTTTCAATGCTCTGCAAGTAGAAATTTTGAAATGTATAGCTTGCTAAAGTGATTGCAAATAAATAGCATCAGGTCATAATGACACTTGTGGAGGCAAGGGATCTATTTTGAAAAATGATGGAAACCAAACATTTATAGGAAAGGAGAGTCCTATTTGATGCAAAAGGTACCACCTTAACAAAGGCCAGTTTGTGAATTGTACTCAGTCAGAACTAAACCTACTCTTCATACAAGTCATTATAATCCTCCTCTTTCTGGACTGGGCACCATATAAGCATCCTGATATTTCATATTCAAGACTAATCATCTTCTTATCTTGAGGTGGCATTATTATGTTATTAGTGTGCAGAGAGCTGAGAATTGGCAAGTATTCAATCTCCTACCTTTCTGTTTATTGTTTGTGCGATGGTGGACATATCAGTTTTCTTTGTGACTTTCTAAGTTATATTATCTAAAATTTACATTCCATATCATTTATTTATTTTTTCCATAATTTGTTCTTATCCCAGCTATTGCCTCTGAAGTTAATGTTGTCCCGCCGTCTCGACTAATGGCTTTGATTGGTCAGGCCCTAAAGTGGCAGCAACATCAAGGTTAGTTGGCCTTTCATTATTAGCTAACTTGGTTTAATGTAAGCCTGATGTCCTGGCTGTATGTGAAGCCATTATTGTTAAGTTGTTAACATAGTTGGTTTGAGTTGTTACAGGGTTACTTCCACCAGGAACACAGTTTGATCTATTTCGTGGAACTGCTGCAATGAAGCAAGATGAGGATGATATGTATCCTACAACTCTCGGGCATCAAATAAAGGTAAAGACTGACTTGGATATATTAGCCTTTTATTTCTGCCACACAAGCAGTACTCTTTATTTCTCCACACAAGCACTACTCTTTTGCCTATTTGTGATGGTTATGTTAACTGACACTAGACTTGAAGTCCTTAACACCACACTATCGTTTTGATTTGCTGCAAAGAGATAGATATTGTGGTGTGCCAGTAGAATATCCAGCACTTAATTTCTTTTCCAGCATGAGGAAAATAAATGTCTCACTCGAGCTGTGTAAATAGACAACATTGGATGATAATATCAGTTTCTAGAGCATTGTTATGAAAATCATTTAGGTGGGTGCCTAAGGCGATGCTTAAATATTCCAGCCTTCCGGCAATTTAGTTAGGCGGCCACTAGGTGGATCTAGCGGCTCTATGTGCCCTAGGCACCTATACCCGCCTGGCCTTTACTTTTGAATTTTTCACTGGAGTAGCATCGGTGCTAAACATGAAAAGTTCTGACTGATGAAGGAAACTGTTGTTTGTCTTGATTTACATTGTTTTTATACTGAATCGCTTTTACTACATAAGCACTGTCTATTGATGAAGATCAATGTAAACGGAACTCTGACTATTATATCCTTGACACAGGTGTGAACTGTCAACATGCTTAAATAACCTAGGATCCTAGACTGTGTGTACTTTTTAGAAATTGTTCTGCCTATCTGCCTTGTCATATCTGTGTCAGCATGTGTACGTCGCGGCAACATAGCTTTATAAGTGTGCATTTAAAGAAAAAAGTTACTTGCAAAAGGATAGGGAATATGAATGTGCCATTTTAAAGAGGGAACCTCTTGAAATAGATACAGTTAGTAAGTTTTAAGAGATTTCTTAGGAAACTTGTCAAGATATGGAAGGGCTTAAATGCTTAAAGAAAAAAGAGCAGGCGACGAAATATTTTCTTAAGGCAGTTATTCCTTTTCAATGCTCTGCAAGTAGAAATTTTGAAATGTATAGCTTGCTAAAGTGATTGCAAATAAACAGCATCAGGTCATAATGACACTTGTGGAGGCAAGGGATCTATTTTTGAAAAAATGATGGAAACCAAACATTTATAGGGAAAGGAGAGTCCTATTTGATGCAAAAGGTACCACCTTAACAAAGGCCAGTTTGTGGATTGTACTCAGTCTGAACTAAACCTACTCTTCATACAAGTCATTATAATCCTCCTCTTTCTGGACTGGGCACCATATAAGCATCCTGATATTTCATATTCAAGACTAATCATCTTCTTATCTTGAGGTGGCATTATTATGTTATTAGTGTGCAGAGAGCTGAGAATTGGCAAGTATTCAATCTCCTACCTTTCTGTTTATTGTTTGTGCGATGGTGGACATATCAGTTTTCTTTGTGACTTTCTAAGTTATATTATCTAAAATTTACATTCCATATCATTTATTTATTTTTTCCATAATTTGTTCTTATCCCAGCTATTGCCTCTGAAGTTAATGTTGTCCCGCCTCGACTAATGGCTTTGATTGGTCAGGCCCTAAAGTGGCAGCAACATCAAGGTTAGTTGGCCTTTCATTATTAGCTAACTTGGTTTAATGTAAGCCTGATGTCCTGGCTGTATGTGAAGCCATTATTGTTAAGTTGTTAACATAGTTGGTTTGAGTTGTTACAGGGTTACTTCCACCAGGAACACAGTTTGATCTATTTCGTGGAACTGCTGCAATGAAGCAAGATGAGGATGATATGTATCCTACAACTCTCGGGCATCAAATAAAGGTAAAGACTGACTTGGATATATTAGCCTTTTATTTCTGCCACACAAGCAGTACTCTTTATTTCTCCACACAAGCACTACTCTTTTGCCTATTTGTGATGGTTATGTTAACTGACACTAGACTTGAAGTCCTTAACACCACACTATGTGTTTTGATTTGCTGCAAAGAGATAGATATTGTGGTGTGCCAGTAGAATATCCAGCACTTAATTTACTTTTCCAGCATGAGGAAAATAAATGTCTCACTCGAGCTGTGTAAATAGACAACATTGGATGATAATATCAGTTTCTAGAGCATTGTTATGAAAATCATTTAGGTGGGTGCCTAAGACGATGCTTAAATATTCCAGCCTTCCAGGCAATTTAGTTAGGCGGCCACTAGGTGGATCTAGCGGCTCTATGTGCCCTAGGCACCTATACCCGCCTGGCCTTTACTTTTGAATTTTTTCACTGGAGTAGCATTGGTGCTAAACATGAAAAGTTCTGACTGATGAAGGAAACTGTTGTTTGTCTTGATTTACATTGTTTTTATACCGAATCGCTTTTACTACATAAGCACTGTCTATTGATGAAGATCAATGTAAACGGAACTCTGACTATGATATCCTTCTACACAGGTGTGAACTGTCAACATGCTTAAATAACCTAGGATCCTAGACTGTGTTCATCATAATCAGAATCTGTAAAATGCCATAATTACCTCTCTGTACTGCTTCGTAGTATTTATCAATGGTGCTGAGTTAGTGACCTGGAAACTTCTCTCCTCAATCTTGATGGAATGCAGTAAGTATAATTATAGCAGTGAAATTGGATAAGCCCGGTTTCCCATGGATACATCCATCATCTAATCAAGTTTTTTAGTTTGGGTAGTGTGTGAGTAGGTCCGGCGGAGCCCTTGTACGGTGACTGCTACAATGAATTTCCTAAATTTTTAGAAATTTTTTAATAGTAATTAGATTTGTACCGAGGTTGACTAGTATATATTTAAAATAGTTTTCTATATTTCCTAGTCTTTCTATGGAGCAAGGATGGTATTTTGATCTGGTTTTGATTTTGGACTGCAAACTTTTCCATCATGAATAACAAGAACAAGTTAGAACCTTTTTCTCTTTAAATTTTGGGTCGTTTATTGGGTACATTATTTCTCCTGTAAACTTTCTCAAGTACCAACTCATCTCTCTTTCTTACCTGTTTGATCTATCCTAATCCTTGTTGCTTCTTGAGCAAAAACCTTGCAGCTTTTAGACCACCGTTCCGTCAATCTTAGATGGGTGCCACCAATACCGTCCTTGCACATGTGCTATCCAATTGCAAGTAAATTTGCCGTCATCTTTTCCTTATTGGTGTTTCTTGTAACTTCTTAAAAATATGCTCAATGTGTGATCTTATTTTTCCTTATCGCCACTTGCCCATCTCAACATTCTTGCTCAAGTTGCACTCTTGGACTTGTAGTAATAGAGAGCACAGTAGGAAATAACTCTTAACTCAAATAAGATAGATAACTGGAAATAAATGATTGATTCTTCCTCTCTAGAAAATGAGTACAGACTAAAATTATACTTAATATACCGTCCAAGAATTTTGGATCTTAGCCAGAGAACTAATAAACTTATTAAGTCTATCTAAGCAACCTAACTGCTCCTTAACTAGTTCTCATATAGTCATATGAACTTGATTTCTAATCCAAACAAAGAAATATACCTAATCAAATCAAACAGCTAAATACTGATCCTAACAGAGTGAAACTGACATCTGGACCCATGGAGGTTTATGAGACTTCAGTGGATCATCTATTTTGGAGATTCTATAGTCAGCAAAAAGTGTTTGACAATTGACATAACATTATTTCTTTGCCATCAACATCGTGATCCATACAACATCATTAGGGATAAAATTGTTCTTTAAGATTTTCCCTTCAACATAAAAGATTTTCATCTATCTTGTATTCTGGTTAGACTGTGGGGCACTCCCAGTTCTAGACAAGCTGTGCCAAAATGCCGGATTTGAGGCCAACAATCAGCTATAACATTTGTATTTTCTCTATTTATGTATCGTTTTCTTTTCTTTTCAATTCAATTAGTAATTGTGTTAATATCTTATTTCCAACAGTCTTATTCCATTTTCACTAATTTCTATATGATGATTAACATATGGTATTTCATATTTTCATCAATACATGCATATTTATGTCTTTAGCACTTGCGTGTACTCTCTCTGTCTTATTTACATGTAATTCCTTTTATCTTTGTGGCTAATTACCAAGTTGCTTTCTCTGTGTCCTTTTCCCCTCAGTTTGGGAAGAAAAGTCACCCAGAATGTGCCCGATTCTCGCCAGATGGTCAGTATTTAGTTTCATGCTCAGTTGATGGTTTTATCGAGGTACAGTTTCTTCCTGCCATCTGATTTGCAATTTGTTTCTTACTTTCTTCTATGTTGTTTTTGGAAAGAAGAACCAGTGAGAATTAAGAAACACAGTTTTCTGATGTTTTTCAGAAACCTGAGGAACTAGTATCCTCGGTTTCACTAAATATCTATGTGGTTTGAAGAACTTCAGAGAAGAACAACTTAAAAGGAAAATTCAGCAGCATGTATAAAGAAGATTTCATACACGTTCCATGTTTTGGTTTTCAGGGCTTTCAGTAAAAGAGGTGAAATAATATTTTGTTAGACTCATGGATTTCAATCTTCCTTCTTGAATATAAAGAAACTGAAAGCTAGGAACTCTCTGGGCCACATCTTTAAAGGAAATCCGGAAGCATGTATAAAGAACTTTTTGGTTATACTAAATATCATTTCTGTTTGAAGGACTCCAGAGAAGAAAAACTTAAAAGGAAAATTTAGCAGCATGTGTAAAGAACTTTTCATATGTGTTCCTGTTTTGGTTTTCAGGGCTTTCAGTAAAAAAGGGTAATGATATAAGTATTTTGTTACCCTCATGGATTTCAACCTTTCTCTTTTAATATAAAGAAACTGAAATGTAGGAATTTTCCTTCTGGAGAGGGCCACATCTTTAAACTTAGCAGCTATATTACCTGGGTACTTCCAGTATAGAGCCGTACCCGTACCCGGCACGTGTCGTACCCGTACCCATACCCCACACTTCTTGGACACTCCTTAAATATATGCATATATTTATTCAGACCTGTACTCAATTATACAATGCATATTTAATTTAAAACACTCGTCATACACTTCTTTGATATATATCCTACACTTCATATCCATTTTTGTAACTTGTTGGATAAAGGTCGAGTTCATTTCAGCCATAGAAACTGCGATTTAAAAGGGTCGTTTACATATATAGCTCAGAACTATGATTATATCCCATTAGTTTCAGCCGTGTCCTAGTACACTACCTTTCACAAATTTGTCGTGTCCTAGTACACTACCACAAATTTGTCGCGGTCCTGCACCGCACTGCAACTTAGCTTAGACACCTGGCCTTTCCTTCTCTTATCGCTGAATTTGGAGGCTCAAAATCTTGCTGATTGATTCCTCAAAAAAAAAGATTTTGGTTTTCTAGTAGACTTCTAGCCAAACTTAGACTTTAAGTGTTTGGGAAGCTTGCTCCATTAGTTGCCATCTTTTCTTATGTGCTTGCTGTCAAACTTATTCTTATAATTTTCTTCTTGATTTCATTTGATTTTTTCATTGAAAAGAAAAACGAAAAGAAAAGCAAAATCAAGTTGACTAACAAGATGCCTATATGCTGATGATTTGGGATATCTGAGACAGGTCTGGGATTACATTAGTGGAAAGCTCAAGAAAGATCTTCAGTATCAAGTGATGTGAGTTTTTACTTTACTGTCATCACACTGAAAAGCTCTACTCGTTCATAGTAATTTATGAATCTTGTCAATAATTACTTACGTTGTTTTAAATGTCCATGACATGTCGACATATATCGGATTTAGGGCCAACCGACACGATATGGACCTTTTCAACGTGACATGCTGTGGTTCATGTCGGATATATCGGGGACATGTCTGATATGTCGGCGGATATATCTGGGACATGTAGGCTATGTCGGCCGATTTTTCACCGAAAAAAATGATTTTTTTGTTATATTTATCTAATCAAGTTTGTGTTTAAATTCATGATTGTCTTAATATTGCTTCCAAAGACAAAATCCGACGTTAGGGAAATGGGAAAAGAGACCGAAGTCATTTCCTCCGCTCATCTCTTTTCTCCTTCGACATCTCATCGGTCTCTTCTCCGAAATGCTTCGACATCAATATCGCGATTCTCTCTCCTAACCGCCAACATCATACCTCTTTTCTCACATCAACCCTAAGCATCATAAGTTATTTACTTTTTCTATATTTAGACAATAGAATTTATTAAGTATGTTTAGATTTCATTTATGATATTTTTCAGAAACCTGAGGAACTAGTATCCTCGGTTTCACTAAATATCTATGTGGTTTGAAGAACTTCAGAGAAGAACAACTTAAAAGGAAAATTCAGCAGCATGTATAAAGAAGATTTCATACACGTTCCATGTTTTGGTTTTCAGGGCTTTCAGTAAAAGAGGTGAAATAATATTTTGTTAGACTCATGGATTTCAATCTTCCTTCTTGAATATAAAGAAACTGAAAGCTAGGAACTCTCTGGGCCACATCTTTAAAGGAAATCCGGAAGCATGTATAAAGAACTTTTTGGTTATACTAAATATCATTTCTGTTTGAAGGACTCCAGAGAAGAAAAACTTAAAAGGAAAATTTAGCAGCATGTGTAAAGAACTTTTCATATGTGTTCCTGTTTTGGTTTTCAGGGCTTTCAGTAAAAAAGGGTAATGATATAAGTATTTTGTTACCCTCATGGATTTCAACCTTTCTCTTTTAATATAAAGAAACTGAAATGTAGGAATTTTCCTTCTGGAGAGGGCCACATCTTTAAACTTAGCAGCTATATTACCTGGGTACTTCCAGATAGAGCAGATTCCGACTCGCAAGACGGTCGTACCTGCACTCCATACCCCACACTTCTTGGACACTTAAATATATGCATATATTTATTCAGACCTGTACTCAATTATACAATGCATATTTAATTTAAAACACTCGTCATACACTTCTTTGATATATATCCTACACTTCATATCCATTTTGTAACTTGTTGGATAAAGGTCGAGTTCATTTCACCATAAAACTGCGATTTAAAAGGGTTTACATATATAGCTCAAAACTATGATTATATCCCATTAGTTTCAGCCGTGTCCTAGTACACTACCTTTCACAAATTTGTCGTGTCCTAGTACACTACCTTTCACAAATTTGTCGTGTCCCTGCACTGCACTGCAACTTAGCTTAGTAGACACCTGGCCTTTCCTTCTCTTATCGCTGAATTTGGAGGCTCAAAATCTTGCTGATTGATTCCTCAAAAAAAAAAAGATTTTGGTTTTCTAGTAGACTGCTAGCCAAACTTAGACTTTAAGTGTTTGGGAAGCTTGCTCCATTAGTTGCCATCTTTTCTTATGTGCTTGCTGTCAAACTTATTCTTATAATTTTCTTCTTGATTTCATTTGATTTTTTCATTGAAAAGAAAAACAGAAAAGAAAAGCAAAATCAAGTTGACTAACAAGATGCCTATATGCTGATGATTTGGGATATCTGAGACAGGTCTGGGATTACATTAGTGGAAAGCTCAAGAAAGATCTTCAGTATCAAGCTGATGTGAGTTTTTACTTCTTTACTGTCATCACACTGAAAAGCTCTACTTCTGTTCATAGTAATTTATGAATCTTGTCAATAATTACTTACAGTGTTTTAAATGTCGGCGGACATGTCGGCCGACATATCGGATTTAGGGGCCAACCGACACGATATGGACCTTTTCAATGCGTATTGCGTTTTCAGGGTTCATGTCGGATATATCGGGGGACATGTCGGATATGTCGGCGGATATATCGGGGGACATGTAGGCTATGTCGGCCGATTTTTCAGTCTGAAAAATTGGCTGATTTTTTTTTGGGTTATATTTATCTAATCAAGTTTGTGTTTAAATTCATGATTGTCTTAATATTGCTTCCAAAGACAAAATCCGCTTAGGGAAATGGGAAAAGAGACCGAAGTCATTTCACGCTCATCTTCTCCTTCGACATCTCATCGGTCTCTTCTCCGAAATGTTCTTCGACATCAATATCTCATCTTTCTCTCCTTAACCGCCAACATCATACTCTTTTCTCACATCAACCCTAAGCATCATAAGTTATTTACTTTTTTCTATATTTAGACAATAGAATTTATTAAGTATGTTTAGATTTCATTTATGATATTTATATTACACATATGCACACCATCCGATATGGCAATCCAATATTTTTTTCATGTCCCCCGACATATCCCTGATTTTCACTATCCGACATGAATTTTAGCCCTCCGACGTGAACCCGACATCCGACATTTAAAAGCTTGATTACTTAATCTATACATCAAATTTCAATAAGCTTATTTTTCAAGGTTGGCAACTGATATTTCCAGTAGGATTAACCCTTCAAATCAGTTAGTTGGGAAAATGTTTGTATATTTATTTATTACAAATTCATGTTCCACAGACGACTTCGTAGCATCTATGATCACAGATTCAATGATGCTATTTTAGCATCCGATATATGTTTCCTGAGAGGTGTCTTCATCTTCAAGCTGAATAATCCAATCTTTCATGATAATAGTTTGTTCTTTGAAATGTTCAATACTTTTTCTTCCTTCAAAAACATGCTTTAGCTAAATAAGTAGTGCTTTATATTTCTGGATTTAAATTTGGCTGAACAATCAAGTCTTTCTTTCAGCATGTTCCACTGTTCTCTTTTCACATCTACACATGTTTTCTAGAACTGTCCATATGCATGGTTATAGTTCATGCTGTATGCTTTTATTGTACCATGCAGGATGCTTTTATGATGCATGATGATGCTGTCCTTTGTGTTGATTTTAGTAGAGATTCTGAGGTACTTGCGTCTGGATCGCAAGATGGGAAGATTAAGGTATTATTCCTTTTTCTTTTTCTTTTTTGTCAGTGCAGATCTCAACCACTCTTCATGCGTCTGTTAATAGATTTCAAAAATAAATTAAGACATTGAACTTGCAGGTGTTACATTTCAAAGTGTTTTCTTTTTTCCTTCAAAGCTTTTAGTAAAAAGGGTAATGATATAAGTATTTTGTTACCCTCATGGATTTCAACCTTTCTCTTTTAATATAAAGAAACTGAAATGTAGGAATTTTCCTTCTGGAGAGGGCCACATCTTTAAACTTAGCAGCTATATTACCTGGGTACTTCCAGTATAGAGCCATTACCATGCTCCAGTCGTGTGCATACCATACCCCACACTTCTTGGACACTCCTTAAATATATGCATATATTTATTCAGACCTGTACTCAATTATACAATGCATATTTAATTTAAAACACTCGTCATACACTTCTTTGATATATATCCTACACTTCATATCCATTTTGTAACTTGTTGGATAAAGGTCGAGTTCATTTCAGCCATAAAAACTGCGATTTAAAAGGGTCGTTTACATATATAGCTCAAAACTATGATTATATCCCATGAGTTTCTGTCGTGTCCTAGTACACTACCTTTCACAAATTTGCTGTGTCCTAGTACACTACCTTTCACAAATTTGTCGTGTCCTGTACCCGTATCCGTGCAACTTAGCTTAGTAGACACCTGGCCTTTCCTTCTCTTATCGCTGAATTTGGAGGCTCAAAATCTTGCTGATTGATTCCTCAAAAAAAAAAAGATTTTGGTTTTCTAGTAGACTTCTAGCCAAACTTAGACTTTAAGTGTTTGGGAAGCTTGCTCCATTAGTTGCCATCTTTTCTTATGTGCTTGCTGTCAAACTTATTCTTATAATTTTCTTCTTGATTTCATTTGATTTTTTCATTGAAAAGAAAAACAGAAAAGAAAAGCAAAATCAAGTTGACTAACAAGATGCCTATATGCTGATGATTTGGGATATCTGAGACAGGTCTGGGATTACATTAGTGGAAAGCTCAAGAAAGATCTTCAGTATCAAGCTGATGTGAGTTTTTACTTCTTTACTGTCATCACACTGAAAAGCTCTACTTCTGTTCATAGTAATTTATGAATCTTGTCAATAATTACTTACAGTGTTTTAAATGTCGGTGGACATGTCGGCCGACATATCGGATTTAGGGGCCAACCGATACGATATGGACCTTTTCAATGCGTATTGCGTTTTCAGGGTTCATGTCGGATATATCAGGGGACATGTCGGATATGTCGGGCGGATATATCGGGGGACATGTAGGCTATGTCGGCCGATTTTTCAGTCTGAAAAATTGGCTGATTTTTTTTGTAATATTTATCTAATCAGGTTTGTGTTTAAATTCTTGATTGTCTTAATATTGCTTCCAAAGACAAAATCCGATCAGTTAGGGGAAATGGGAAAAAGAGACCGAAGTCATTTCCGTCGCTCCTCTTTTCTCTCTCCTTCGACATCTCATCGGTCTCTTCTCCGAGCTGTTCCTTCGACATCAATATCTGGCGATCTTCTCTCTCCTTAACCGCCAACATCATACTCCTCTTTTCTCACATCAACCCTAAGCATCATAAGTTATTTACTTCTTTATATGTTTAGGCAATAGAATTTATTAAGTATGTTTAGATTTCATTTATGATATTTATATTACACATATGCACACCATCCGATATGGCAATCCGATATTTTTTCATGTCCCCCGACATATCCCTGATTTTCACTATCCGACATGAATTTTAGCCCTCCGACATGAGCCCGACATCCGACATTTAAAAGCTTGATTACTTAATCTATACATCAAATTTCAATAAGCTTATTTTTCAAGGTTGCCAACTGATATTTCCAGTAGGATTAACCCTTCAAATCAGTTAGTTGGGAAAATGTTTGTATATTTATTTATTACAAATTCATGTTCCACAGACGACTTCGTAGCATCTATGATCACAGATTCAATGATGCTATTTTAGCATCCAATATTTGTTTCCTGAGAGGTGTCTTCATCTTCAAGCTGAATAATCCAATCTTTCATGATAATAGTTTGTTCTTTGAAATGTTCAATACTTTTTCTTCCTTCAAAAACATGCTTTAGCTAAATAAGTAGTGCTTTATATTTCTGGATTTAAATTTGGCTGAACAATCAAGTCTTTCTTTCAGCATGTTCCACTGTTCTCTTTTCACATCTACACATGTTTTCTAGAACTGTCCATATGCATGGTTATAGTTCATGCTGTATGCTTTTATTGTACCATGCAGGATGCTTTTATGATGCATGATGATGCTGTCCTTTGTGTTGATTTTAGTAGAGATTCTGAGGTACTTGCGTCTGGATCGCAAGATGGGAAGATTAAGGTATTATTCCTTTTTCTTTTTCTTTTTCTTTTTTGTCAGTGCAGATCTCAACCACTCTTCATGCGTCTGTTAATAGATTTCAAAAATAAATTAAGACATTGAACTTGCAGGTGTTACATTTCAAAGTGTTTTCTTTTTTCCTTCAAAGCTTTTATTTTATGTACGTGCACCACATAGAGTTTATTATAACATATTAAACTCCAGTTTGTGCATCACATAGTTATATGATCATATCATCAACAAATTCTACATAGCTTTCATAAGTATGAGCCCCACTGATTAACTGAGAGATTGTAACCTACACTTGTCACTCATGACATTTCCTCAGCCCATTGTATTATAACTGTGATCAACTTGGGACTCTAAAGATGCTATAGTTTGTAGATGAATTTTATTAAATATTAATATAAGAACCCACTGGATATCTGCATCCTATCCCGATTAATCGGCTTTATACTAAAACTTGGGTGAGGATAAGAATCAGGAGAAACTTAGGAAGGTTATGTTCGTACCAAAATCTTTTTCATGTTTGGGAAAATTCAAATCTGAAGTAGAATATGGTCGGATAAAAAATCTTATCAGTTGCACAGATACTCTATTTGTTTGATATTGCTGGAACCCTATGTTGCACGGACACGGGTGTGGTGTGGACACGGACAGGGTAGAAACGGACACGGCAAAATTGTAGAAGTTAGGATGCAGGGACACAACTATATACATTACATATTAAAATTAATAACTTATATGAGATCTATTGTTTTTCATTCACATGTTATGAGAACTAAAATCCGTTTACCATTTTTATGTTTCTTTTATTGAGTAGATTATAAATTGAAAAACTACTCGTTTTTTAACTAAATCCCCAAACAAAACTTTAAAATCATACTTATGAACTAGGTATGTGCTAAAACGAACCTGTCCCGAGTCCAATGAATTGCATAAATTTGAGGTGAAATGTATGATATATGTTCAAGAAGTGTTGTTTAAACTAAAACATGTTTTATATAATTGATACATGTCTGAATATATGTATGTATATATTCAAGAAGTGTCCAAGGAGTGTCGATATAGACATGGATACGGAGCCTAGATGAAGTGTCTGGGTAACCTAGCTGGAACTATTAGTAGTTGTCTTATCTTGGTCCATCCCAGTCAAAATATGTATTGGTAGTAAAATTAGTCTTCCTAAAGGCAAGTACATTGGAAGAGAGATTGTGGTTAATGTCTTGACCTAGGACAAGAAAAGGTTATACTTTGAGCAGTTCTGCTGTATTGGAATTTGAAGTCAATATTTGTGTTACAAGCTGTTGGGAATGTATAATCGAGCTTCTGATAGGCTATAAAACTTCCAGAGGGAGTAATTAAGCTAAGGCTTAAGAAAGAAACAATTGCATCGAAAATCAATTTGGCGTTGTACTTTTACCTGGTCTCTTTCCTTTCATTGTTTTACTTTTACTTTTCATTTGTCTTTTAGGTTTGGCGAATAAGAAATGGACAATGCTTGAAACGTCTCGAACATGCGCATTCTCAGGGTGTTACCAGTCTTACTTTCTCTCGTGATGGAAGTCAGCTACTAAGTACATCCTTTGACAGTACAGCAAGGTTTTTTTTAGAATAAAGGGCACTTTCTTTAGAATTGAGCAATAATTTTTCTTTGAAAGATTCAGTACTTTCAGTTCTTAAATATAATGGGGCTTGCCATGTAATGCAGACAAGCTGACCTTAATAAGCCTTCTAAAATCTATTTCTGGTTATTTGGTAATTAGCACATTTGGTCGTCTCTTACATTGATCTGTTGCGCGAATTTTTTGAACTAATTAGAATGGTTGTACTGACAATGTTCCTTGTACATTTCCATTCTGATGCTTGCATTATTAAAACATCTCTCATGCTTCTAATTTTTCAGAATTTCACGACATGCAAATCTAGTTTTGGTGAAGTACGAGTGCTACCACTAGACAAATAGCTCCTTTTATTGGAAAATTGGCATTTACTATAAGCGTTTCACAAATATGATCAATTCAACCCATTCTTAAGGGTATAAATTTGATGGCTATCTCTTTTTCCAGCAATTAAATGGGTGTTTCTATGTTTACACCACTGAATTCTCTTGTTATCTCATTATCTCAAAGATAAAATCATCATTTATAGCCTTAGAGTAGTTATCTTGACGGTCCCTCAGTCACTCAGTTCAAATGCATTATTTCTTTATTTATCGATCTTGAAGTACTAGATAGCATGATTATGATATTCTGCCATGGGTCTATCTATGCTTATGCCTGAACTAGACTCGAGTCCATAAACTTGCATCTTCTCTTGGAGTTCTGACTGGCCTGTATTGTATAAAACAAAGTGAGCTATGCTTAATCGTATCTCTATTCATAAGTGGGATATCTACATCCTATCCCGATTCGAATCGGCTTTATACTAAAACTTGGGTGAGGATAAGAATCAGGAGAAACTTAGGAAGGTTATGTTCGGTACCAAAATCTTTTTCATGTTTGGGAAAATTCAAATCTGAAGTAGAATATGGTCGGATAAAAAAATCTTATCAGTTGCACAGATACTCTATTTGTTTGATATTGCTGGAACCCTATGTTGCACGGACACGGGTGTGGGTGTGGACACGGACACAGGGGTAGAAACGGGACACGGCAAAATTGTAGAAGTTAGGATGCAGGGACACAACTATATACATTACATATTAAAATTAATAACTTATATGAGATCTATTGTTTTTCATTCACATGTTATGAGAACTAAAATCCGTTTACCATTTTTATGTTTCTTTTATTGAGTAGATTATAAATTGAAAAACTACTCGTTTTTTAACTAAATCCCCAAACAAAACTTAAAATCATACTTATGAACTAGGTATGTGCTAAAACGAACCTGTCCCGAGTCCAATGAATTGCATAAATTTGAGGTGAAATGTATGATATATGTTCAAGAAGTGTTGTTTAAACTAAAACATGTTTTATATAATTGATACATGTCTGAATATATGTATGTATATATTCAAGAAGTGTCCAAGGAGTGTCTGATATAGACATGGATACGGGAGCCTAGATGAAGTGTCTGGGTAACCTAGCTGGAACTATTAGTAGTTGTCTTATGTTGGTCCATCCCAGTCAAAATATGTATTGGTAGTAAAATTAGTCTTCCTAAGGGCAAGTACATTGGAAGAGAGATTGTGGTTAATGTCTTGACCTAGGACAAGAAAAGGTTATACTTTGAGCTGTTCTGCTGTATTGGAATTTGAAGTCAATATTTGTGTTACAAGCTGTTGGGAATGTATAATCGAGCTTCTGATAGGCTATAAAACTTCCAGAGGGAGTAATTAAGCTAAGGCTTAAGAAAGAAACAATTGCATCGAAAATCAATTTGGCGTTGTACTTTTACCTGGTCTCTTTCCTTTCATTGTTTTACTTTTACTTTTCATTTGTCTTTTAGGTTTGGCGAATAAGAAATGGACAATGCTTGAAACGTCTCGAACATGCGCATTCTCAGGGTGTTACCAGTCTTACTTTCTCTCGTGATGGAAGTCAGCTACTAAGTACATCCTTTGACAGTACAGCAAGGTTTTTTTTAGAATAAAGGGCACTTTCTTTAGAATTGAGCAATAATTTTTCTTTGAAAGATTCAGTACTTTCAGTTCTTAAATATAATGGGGCTTGCCATGTAATGCAGACAAGCTGACCTTAATAAGCCTTCTAAAATCTATTTCTGGTTATTTGGTAATTAGCACATTTGGTCGTCTCTTACATTGATCTGTTGTGAATTTTTGAACTAATTAGAATGGTTGTACTGACAATGTTCCTTGTACATTTCCATTCTGATGCTTGCATTATTAAAACATCTCTCATGCTTCTAATTTTTCAGAATTTCACATGCAAATCTAGTTTTGGTGAAGTACGAGTGCTACCACTAGACAAATAGCTCCTTTTATTGGAAAATTGGCATTTACTATGTTGCGTTCTCACAAATATAATGACCTGCTTGTCTTCTCAATCCTCACTCATTTGTCTTCTTCCCCTTCCATTCAATGTGAGCATTCTTAAGGGTATAAATTTGATGGCTATCTCTTTTTCCAGCAATTAAATGGGTGTTTCTACGTTTACACCACTGAATTCTCTTGTTATCTCATTATCTCAAAGATAAAATCATCATTTATAGCCTTAGAGTAGTTATCTTGACGGTCCCTCAGTCACTCAGTTCAAATGCATTATTTCTTTATTTATCGATCTTGAAGTACTAGATAGCATGATTATGATATTCTGCCATGGGTCTATCTATGCTTATGCCTGAACTAGACTCGAGTCCATAAACTTGCATCTTCTCTTGGAGTTCTGACTGGCCTGTATTGTATAAAACAAAGTGAGCTATGCTTAATCGTATCTCTATTCATAAGTGGGATATCTACAATTGAACCTTTACCCTTTTACCCTAAATGTGACTTTGATTTCCACTGACCTTGTCAAGGATATAGATTACATCACTTAATTTGACCATATTGCAAAATAGACATTTGGATACCTATTAACAACTTAAATTGTGTGTTTTTTCTCTTGACATAACGGCCTTCCTAAAGAACATTAGTTCCAACTTGGATATTGTAAAGTGCCCTTGAAACAAGAAACTGAGAACTTGATATTTACCTGTTGCCCAGATGAGACTGCTTACTATACGTGCTCAACCTTATGTCCTTAATACTATAATACGTAGGATACTTTCTAACCCAAAGTAATGTGTGTCCGGCACACTTGGACATGCCCGGAGTATCGATCCTCATCTGACATTTATGAACTTGCAACCTTTAGAATTATATACAGGTTGGAGTATGTTGTGAACCTTTCGACAAAAATTATCGTACAGATAATTTCCTGAAATCAGGTTCTTTCATATGTGCATAGCTACAAGATGCACATTTATATGAGTCAAATATACATATATTTTGAATATACATATAGTTATGTTCTCACACCTGGATTTCGGACATTTTCCGTCTTTGATGCCCTATGTCGTGGCTGAGGATGATACTGATGTCGTATGTACTAATGGTAGCTTATTGCCTTGTCTTCATAATCTTCTTAGCTCCAAGTACCCTCAACCATGAGTAATTTTGGTTTCCCTTTTTAAGTTTCAGTTTGATAATGGGTACCTTAGATTTTATTTTGGAGCTATTATTCTTTTTTGGACGAGTTATTCCCGTTAATGTTGTTGACCATTTATCTGACTATAGTAAAATATGAGTTTGCTTTTGGTCTGAGCCAACAATGCATCTTTTCCTGGGTGGTGGAGGGTTTTGTTGGAGGGAAACAGGGTAGCTTTAGTTTCTTTTCTTTTTCATATCGAACGCTTACCAGTTTGCTCAAATTGCAGAATCCACGGCCTCAAGTCAGGTAAAATGTTGAAAGAGTTTCGAGGTCACAGCTCTTATGTGAATCATGCAATCTTTTCAAATGATGCATGATGATGCTGTCCTTTGTGTTGATTTTAGTAGAGATTCTGAGGTACTAAGGCCGATCAAGATGGGAAGATTAAGGTATTATTCCTTTTTCTTTTTCTTTTTGTCAGTGCAGATCTCAACCACTCTTCATCGTCTGTTAATAGATTTCAAAATAAATTAAGACATTGAACTTGCAGGTGTTACATTTCAAAGTGTTTTCTTTTTCCTTCAAAGCTTTTATTTTATGTAGTGCACCACATAGAGTTTATTATAACATATTAAACTCCAGTTTGTGCATCACATAGTTATATGATCATATCATCAACAAATTCTACATAGCTTTCATAAGTATGAGCCCCACTGATTAACTGAGAGATTGTAACCTACACTTGTCACTCATGACATTTCCTCAGCCCATTGTATTATAACTGTGATCAACTTGGGACTCTAAAGATGCTATAGTTTGTAGATGAATTTTATTAAATATTAATATAAGAACCCACTGGATATCTGCATCCTATCCCGATTCGAATCGGCTTTATACTAAAACTTGGGTGAGGATAAGAATCAGGAGAAACTTAGGAAGGTTATGTTCGGTACCAAAATCTTTTTCATGTTTGGGAAAATTCAAATCTGAAGTAGAATATGGTCGGATAAAAAAATCTTATCAGTTGCACAGATACTCTATTTGTTTGATATTGCTGGAACCCTATGTTGCACGGACACGGGTGTGGGTGTGGACACTTACGTGTAGATACGGACACGGCAAAATTGTAGAAGTTAGGATCAGGGACACAACTATATACATTACATATTAAAATTAATAACTTATATGAGATCTATTGTTTTCATTCATGTTATGAGAACTAAAATCCGTTTACCATTTTATGTTTCTTTTATTGAGTAGATTATAAATTGAAAAACTACTCGTTTTTAACTAAATCCCCAAACAAAACTTAAAATCATACTTATGAACTAGGTATGTGCTAAAACGAACTGTCCCGAGTCCAATGAATTGCATAAATTTGAGGTGAATGTATGATATATGTTCAAGAAGTGTTGTTTAAACTAAAACATGTTTTATATAATTGATACATGTCTGAATATATGTATGTATATATTCAAGAAGTGTCCAAGGAGTGTCCGATATAGACATGGATACGGAGCCTAGATGAAGTGTCCGGGTAACCTAGCTGGAACTATTAGTAGTTGTCTTATGTTGGTCCATCCCAGTCAAAATATGTATTGGTAGTAAAATTAGTCTTCCTAAGGGCAAGTACATTGGAAGAGATTGTGGTTAATGTCTTGACCTAGGACAAGAAAAGGTTATACTTTGAGCTGTTCTGCTGTATTGGAATTTGAAGTCAATATTTGTGTTACAAGCTGTTGGGAATGTATAATCGAGCTTCTGATAGGCTATAAAACTTCCAGAGGGAGTAATTAAGCTAAGGCTTAAGAAAGAAACAATTGCATCGAAAATCAATTTGGCGTTGTACTTTTACCTGGTCTCTTTCCTTTCATTGTTTTACTTTTACTTTTCATTTGTCTTTTAGGTTTGGCGAATAAGAAATGGACAATGCTTGAAACGTCTCAACATGCGCATTCTCAGGGTGTTACCAGTCTTACTTTCTCTCGTGATGGAAGTCAGCTACTAAGTACATCCTTTGACAGTACAGCAAGGTTTTTTAGAATAAAGGGCACTTTCTTTAGAATTGAGCAATAATTTTTCTTTGAAAGATTCAGTACTTTCAGTTCTTAAATATAATGGGGCTTGCCATGTAATGCAGACAAGCTGACCTTAATAAGCCTTCTAAAATCTATTTCTGGTTATTTGGTAATTAGCACATTTGGTCGTCTCTTACATTGATCTGTTATGGAATTTTTGAACTAATTAGAATGGTTGTACTGACAATGTTCCTTGTACATTTCCATTCTGATGCTTGCATTATTAAAACATCTCTCATGCTTCTAATTTTTCAGAATTTCACATGCAAATATAGTTTTGGTGAAGTACGAGTGCTACCACTAGACAAATAGCTCCTTTTATTGGAAAATTGGCATTTACTATGTTGCGTTCTCACAAATATAATGACCTGCTTGTCTTCTCAATCCTCACTCATTTGTCTTCTTCCCCTTCCATTCAATGTGAGCATTCTTAAGGGTATAAATTTGATGGCTATCTCTTTTTCCAGCAATTAAATGGGTGTTTCTATGTTTACACCACTGAATTCTCTTGTTATCTCATTATCTCAAAAATAAAATTTTCATTTATAGCCTTAGAGTAGTTATCTTGACGGCCCCTCAGTCACTCAGTTCAAATGCATTATTTCTTTATTTATCGATCTTGAAGTACTAGATAGCATGATTATGATATTCTGCCATGGGTCTGTCTATGCTTATGCCTGAACTAGACTCGAGTCCAGCAACTTGCATCTTCTCTTGGAGTTCTGACTGGCCTGTATTGTATAAAACAAAGTGAGCTATGCTTAATCGTATCTCTATTCATAAGTGGGATATCTATAATTGAACCTTTACCCTTTTACCCTAAATGTGACTTTGATTTCCACTGACCTTGTCAAGGATATAGATTACATCACTTAATTTGACCATATTGCAAAATAGACATTTGGATACCTAATAACAACTTAAATTGTGTGTTTTTTCTCTTGACATAACGGCCTTCCTAAAGAACATTAGTTCCAACTTGGATATTGTAAAGTGCCCTTGAAACAAGAAACTGAGAACTTGATATTTACCTGTTGCCCAGATGAGACTGCTTACTATACGTGCTCAACCTTATGTCCTTAATACTATAATACGTAGGATACTTTCTAACCCAAAGTAATGTGTGTCCGGCACACTTGGACATGCCCGGAGTATCGATCCTCATCTGACATTTATGAACTTGCAACCTTTAGAATTATATACAGGTTGGAGTATGTTGTGAACCTTTCGGCAAAAATTATCGTACAGATAATTTCCTGAAATCAGGTTCTTTCATATGTGCATAGCTACAAGATGCACATTTATATGAGTCAAATATACATATATTTTGAATATACATATAGTTATGTTCTCACACCTGGATTTCGGACATTTTCCGTCTTTGATGCCCTATGTCGTGGCTGAGGATGATACTGATGTCGTATGTACTAATGGTAGCTTATTGCCTTGTCTTCATAATCTTCTTAGCTCCAAGTACCCTCAACCATGAGTAATTTTGGTTTCCCTTTTTAAGTTTCAGTTTGATAATGGGTACCTTAGATTTTATTTTGGAGCTATTATTCTTTTTTGGACGAGTTATTCCCGTTAATGTTATTGACCATTTATCTGACTATAGTAAAATATGAGTTTGCTTTTGGTCTGAGCCAACAATGCATCTTTTCCTGGGTGGTGGAGGGTTTTGTTGGAGGGAAACAGGGTAGCTTTAGTTTCTTCTTCTTTTTCATATCGAACGCTTACCAGTTTGCTCAAATTGCAGAATCCACGGCCTCAAGTCAGGTAAAATGTTGAAAGAGTTTCGAGGTCACAGCTCTTATGTGAATCATGCAATCTTTTCAAATGATGGCAGTCGTATCATTACTGCTTCTAGTGACTGCACTGTGAAGGTACTGAACTTTAGACTCTACCCATCTTTTTATGGTTATTATTATGTCTTCTATGTTGCATTTGTAGTAATTAATTTGAAGCCCCTTGCAAACTTTATAAACTGTTGCAGGTTTGGGATGCAAAGACTACTGATTGTTTACAGACTTTCAAGCCACCACCGCCATTACGGGTATACATTAATCTCACTCTCTTTCAGTGGCTCCTATGTCTTGGCAACTCCTCCCCCCTCCCCCCTCCCCCTCTCTCTCCCGTCCTCTTCCCAGAAAAATCCTGAATAGATCATCACATATTAGCCTAACGAAAGCAATTTGTGTATGTTCTTCCAGGGAGGTGACGCGTCTGTCAACTCTGTTCATCTCTTCCCTAAAAATACTGAACAAATACTAGTATGCAACAAAACATCATCAATTTACCTCATGACACTTCAAGGGCAGGTAATTATGTTAGTCTGATATTGTCAATATCTTCTTGTATTCTTCATTATTTTTATGCAACATACTGTGTTAACTTTAAAAACATCATTGAGTACTTCTATAGTTATACTTTATAGCTTAATCATAATGAGCTGCAAAATCTTACTCTAGTAAAATTCATGTGACCTGCTTTTTAGAATAGTCGTTCAACAATGCAGTTTTCTTACCGCTGTTACTGTCATAGTCGCTGATGATGCGAAGAAATGTGGTGGCTTCTCGCATTTCTTTTTTAATGAAATTTTTGGAAGCATATTTTTGTCTTATACAATTAACTGCTTATAGAAAGAGATCCACCAGAAAGTTTGACAAGATTTAATTGCTTATGTTTTTATTTTTTGTAAATAGCTGTTATCTAATTCTTAGACAATTAATTGCTTGCTGATGGACTTCACTAATGATCATTCCTATGAATTACTTGCTAGGACTGCATCGATTTAGGTTATAACTTGCATGATACCATGTATGTATCATTTCTCGTTCATAAAGGAACAGTAAGATTTTACCAGCACGCTATCCAAAATCTGATGTCTGTATGAGAATATGAATGTAGCATGTTCATTTTCACCCTGGAGTCCTGGACGCCTGAATGTTGGTTTTTCTTTGCCATATTGTTCATAGTTTAAGCTCTCTTGGGACTTGTCTATTACGAGCTTAACATAAATGTCACAAATGTACTGGACAGAATTGTAAACTTCTGATATATCTTCTAATGGCCATCTTCAATGTTGAAGACATTATGATGCAGGACGATCTGTTGCCCATCGTGTTGTCTAAGTTGTTTCATCTTGAATAATTTGGTTATCCTGTTATTCAACATTTTAAGCAATTACTTTTGTGCATATATTTTTCCTAATGAGTGATAGTGTTTTTATTTTTATTTTTATTTTATTTTACTTTTTTTTTGGAGATTAAGAATCTTTTACTTACAAAGAATGTTTCAGGTGGTGAAGAGTTTTTCCTCTGGTAAACGAGAAGGTGGTGACTTTGTGGCAGCCTGTGTTTCACCAAAAGGAGAATGGATTTATTGTGTTGGTGAAGATATGTATGAAGATATCTTAATATTTCTGTACAGTATTTACGCTGCAGAGTTATATGTCAAGTCATTTATCATTTAATCTTTTTTTGTGGATAGTAAAACCATTAGCGCTGCAGTCTTGGCATTTTTTCTTGCTACCAATTTAATTGTTCTTGATTCTTATGTGCAGGTACATGTACTGTTTTGGCTACCAATCTGGTAAACTTGATCATCTAATGAAGGTAAGTGTGCATGTATTACCTTTCTGTATATTTTATTGATGATTGGCTGAATAATTGCGTACTTGCAAAGCACTTCTATTTTGCAAGTTATTTTTTCCCCAAAATCTGAGACTTCTCTGGAGATTTCATACTTATATTCTATCATGGCATATCATCTATGAGATGAGTTAGTTTTAATGGGTTTGAAGACATTTAGTGACAAGAAATGGTTTATCAGTAGGTTATACTATTGACATGATTGTGGGAGGGTGGGTCACTTGTCTATGCTTCATCAGCCACCCAGAAAAATATAAGAAAATAGATTTTCTCCCACCTAAACCGCCGAACGAACTCTTTTCATGTTCTTGTGTCTGAATGTTTTCTATATTTCTGGCTTCTGGATAAGTTCTTTATCTTGCATAGGTTTTCTTCTAGATTAGAACTATCAAAAGCTGTGACAGTGTCGTACTCCCTTGTCGATCTGTTCAAAGTGATTGCTAACTTATCTATTAAGATCTTGACTCTACATTTGCAACAGTTTTTTTTCTTCTATGTAGCAAATACTAGTTCTCCTGGATAATCGGTATCAGCTTTTGCCTTTTGTAATCAATAAAGTGGAAATATTAGGGCGTGTTTGGCAACTCCATCAAACATGTTTTAGTTGGTATACCCTTGGTTCAAAACCTTATTTTTAGTTTGGCAAAAATTGGCCTGAAGTTGTGCTAGTTTTTTCTAGTTCAAATTGTAGCCCTTAAACTAGTTCTTTTGTGGACCAGCTCTTATATAGACCAACTCTAGCCTGATTATAAAAAGACCAGTCCAGCCTAGTTCCATTTCAATGTGGACCAGCTCTTATGTAGACTAACTCTAGCCTGATTATAAAAAGACCAGTCCAGCCTAGTTCCATTTCAAAGTTGCCAACACGCCTTTACATTCTTATCCAACCTTAATTTATTTTGAACCTTCTAATTACATGTGGCATGTAGAATAAGTTCACAGGGGATTGAATTGTAAAGGCGGAGAATTTTGAGACATTGGAAGAAGATGAAGAAAAGACAGAAGTTTTCGATTCACATCCACATATGAGAAGATAGCGAGTTATATCCTCAATCAAATACTTTATTGCTCAAACTCAATCAATTCATTTATTTCAATCATGAAATGGAGCTAATTCTTAGACCACACAATTTAATTTCATTAATAACACCAACTGAAAGGATAAACATAGTTATAATCTGACTACAAAGACCTTTTAATATTAAAAGATGACAATAAAATTAAAAATAATATCCAATAAACGAATCTAATTCTAACCATTTATACTTGACAAAATCTAAATCTAGTAACTAACTAAACTAAAACATTGATATGCTAAAGAAATAATGCTCTGCCAATCTTCTTATCTACAAATTTTACCATTTTAAAATGAGGCAAGGAAATTGATTTGCATATGTTCTTGTTTTCTATCACACCCTGTGACCCACATTCACAGAGTTATACAACATGATGGTGAAACATACGCTGAGTCCTGACTGTATATGCCCATCTATTTTATAAATACCAGCTTTACACATATTTCCACACATCACGTCAGACATAATATACATCATCAAGTGATAAGTAATCAAATATACAGATATGACTCTAAATAGTCTTAATAAATAAACTGGCCCAAACGACATAATCTCTCAAAGGTACAATAAAGATAAATCTCCATAACCAACAACTAATAACAATAAACTCAAACCCTCAGAACATGGGGATAATCTACTACATAGTCTGAATAAAAGATAAAACAGCTAAATGAAAATGTCCATGATCTACTGAGCAAATCCAAAGCAACCTCCTATTGCTCTTCAACCTGATCTTAGTAGAGCACTTGCTCCTCAGCTAAGTTAACATGTTTGAAAGCTGGAAACAACACTAGATCCTCAGACAAATTGCAAGGTTCTATAAAGTTTCAAAGGAAGGAACAAGCATGCAACATGTATACTTGTAAAAGCACTCTAGATCAGTAATAAGTATAGTAGATTTGCAAAACTCTTTAAATGTTGTAAAGATAGTTATGAAATCATGAAATGTAAATCAGTAAATCATCAATGAACAACAATATAAACATCCTGCTGGAGTGCAATGTAACCAAATGTCAACTTATTATGTGTCGTTAATGTGATCTTATTTGGAATACAACGTTAGGAGAGTCATCTGGGAAGGGAGACAGAGCGGTCTCTCTGCCTTTGGCAATTTGACGCGTCACAGATTGGTTCCCCTTATCATGTCCCCACCTCACTGATGAAATCTACATTTGATATTCCACCTTTAACCCGCCGTATTCCATTTTATTAAGTAGAGATTGTGTACAACATGTTATTCACTAGGTCCATTATCTTAAGCACATTAAGAGTGCTCACAATCAATACCGTGAACCAACTGCATTTACGACAGCCGCTATAACATTCCCATACCTGTGATACTGTGGATAATGACTATAAGACGAAACCTCATGTCTAGTATTCAACCATTAAATGTACAACTATACTCATGTCATCGTTGGTGAATCACCTCTGGCTCATCACGTCGATGTCTACAAAGTACATCTTACATCCTCATTCCTTCTCTTTTAGTTTCAATTACAATTTCCATATCACTCATCATTTCAATTCATCAATCATTTCACTTCTATGTCAAATGACATGGTTGACATCTCAAGTCCTATACTCATCGCCATTTACAGTCGTTCTAGCCCTCGACATGTCACTAGTCTATATTCTCTACATAGACGTTTGCAATTATATACAATCATGTCGGTGTGTTCCTAACATGTCACTATTCATTTTTGGGGTCTAACACACGTGTATATGTATATCTCATTGTGAAACACCAAAGCAGTAAAAAATACAATGCATAGTCTGTATAAGGGTCAGTAGGACAGACCCCATCTGCATGTTGGTATATCGCTGGTTGGACCATCGGGGTCCTGCAGTCAGTATATCGGTTGGTCCGATCCTTTGGTGCCTTTAGGTGATACACCGGCCGGTCGGACTAGCCGGTAGGCCTCCGCCACTCGTCGCCCATTTGTTCATTTTCGCTGGTTGTTATACATGCATATTTTCTCATTGCAAACACAATAAAACATGTTTTATGCATGAAATCTGATCAGAAATGAAACCCTAATTTTGATGTGATAAAAATCTCAACTTAGCAGTATAATCAAGTTTAAACAATCAACAAGTATCAGATCTATCAAAATGCTATCTTTAATCATGAAAATAAATATAGATCTATAGAAAAACATCAAATCTCATGCATAATATGATTTTGGAGTAAAACTTTGAAAAAGATATTGAAGGAATAGATAAAGAACTAACAGCAAGCTGAGAACCTTGGTGATCTAATGGAAACTCCTAAAATTCGATGCCAAAATTTCGTTTTAAGGGCCCATTTGGTTTGATAGAAGTATCGGAAATAGAAAATAGATCAAAGAAGTAATTTCTAAATTTATGAAGTAGGAAGTAGTGGAAGTATATATTTTTTGTTTGTGTTACATATTTTTTTGAAGTAGTGGAAAAATAGTAATTCTTATTCTTCATTTATTTTTTGTTTGGATAGCAGTGAAAAATTATTAGGAAGTAACTTATAAAGAAAATATTAATAAGAAAAATTATTTATTTCCTAATTGATGCACATTTCACCTACTTTCAGGCTACTTTCGAGCCTTGAAGGGCGAAAAAATATTTAGAAAGTATGGATGACATGTAGGCGTCACATCTACTTCCTTTACTTCAGCTACTTCATAATTATTTCCATGTAAAAACATGCCCTATGCTCTAGCCTCCTTCCAAAGCCTAGTTTTGAAAAAATCGTAGGAAGTCCTAATTCTATTGAAAAGAGGGGTTTAAATAGGTCGGGGAACATGTACAATCATCTGTTGGGCACATTAAACATGTTAATTTTTTGTTGTCTCAGAAAATTCCCAAAAAATTCATGTCTACTTAGAAAATCTAACGAACAACTTCTCTTCTACGACCCACTCTAATTCTAACGTCTATCGCCTCTAAAAGTTCATCAAAGTTCAAAAAATTCTGATAAATTTTCAGAAAATAGAAAAATCATACATTTGGTATTTCTACTATATTCATAGCAGTATAATGTACTAAGCTAGGGGCCTCACACTTTCTTTATTGAATATTTAGTCTATCTTTGCTAAAATCAAGGGTAAAACACATTTATCCCGTCCAAAATTTAGCTTGATAGTACATATCGCTCCTATAGTTTATTTTTTGGGTTCACAAAGCCCCCGTTAAGTTTGGCCAAATTTGAGATAACCTCAATATCACTTAAGTCCCCTTGAGTTTTAGGTGTTTCAGAAAACCCCTTAATTTTTTCAATTTTTTCCACTAACCCCCTTAATGTGTTTGATAAAATGACCAAAATACCTTTTCAAGTTAACACCTCATTATTAAACTAATTACTCTAATTCAATCCTAATTAAATTTAACTCTTAGCTTAATTTTAAATTTTAAATAAGAGAGAGAAAGAGAGGGGAAGGGGGGTTTACATAAAAGAGATTTTTTTCCATCAGGGGTATCTGTCATTTGGACAAACGTGATTTTTGGCGTGTAGATGTAACAATATTAGTTGGGGGGTTATCTGACAAAATTCAAGGGGGGCTTATGTTACATTTTTTAATGTTTAGGCGGCTTATCTCAAAATTGGTCAAACTTAAAGGGGATTTTTTTGAAATTTATCCTTCCTCAAAGAAAAAAAAAAGGTTTACTAGCATAGCATTTTCATGTCATCTAAAATCTTTTGCATGATTATTTTGTTGACAAGATTTACCCTTGTTTCATTTCTAATATTATATAACATAGAAAATGAAAGGGTATGAACCACTAAAAATTCGATAATATAATTTAAATGGAAATAAACTATCAAAGTTATTTTAATCTAAATTCAAAATATGATTATAATTTAACTCTATAACTATGCTTAGTTGAAATCGTCCCTAATTTTGTCATTTTTTTTGTTAAATAAAAACATGAGTAGTCTATAGTTAGCCTTCTTTGTAATTAATTAATTAATTAATCACAGTAGTATTTTTTTTCAAATTTAAATATTAAAATGTCTCGATTTAAAATTTTGGATTTAGAAATTCATCTTTAAAATTCAGATTTGATTTTTATCTATTTTAGATTTAGGTTAGGGGTATGGATAAGGAACAAAACTAAAGTTATGATCGATCAATTAGCATACTATACATCTTGTGATTCTAAACAATAGGGCTATCCGTATGGGTAAATAATGCTTTCACCTTTATTACTAACACCATTAGTTGTCATCTAACCTTGACAGCAAAGTGTTAAAAAGTAAAGGATACAGGGGATATGTGCTCTCAAACTAAACATAGGAAGGATAATATTTCATCCTAAAATCAATTCATATTTCCACTGGTTGAGTGCTTCCAACTTCTCATCACCTACTTTTTTGTTTGACTAATTAATCCATGATTTTAATTCTTAAAATATGCTTAAGAGAATGTTTTAGATGTCTGGAAATTCTTGCTCCTTTCAGACCGTTCAGATTCAGGATTGGTCCCAACCCAAAATTCAAACACATGTGGTATTGATTTGGCTTCAGATTATGTTTTGACTTTTGGATGGTATTTAGCCAATATTTTTAGGTTTGAACATTACTTTGAACCATACTATCTTTTTCAACCACAATGGGGTGCATATTTTTTGAAATAGTACCCAAGGTCTCTTCTCAATGGTGTTTAGATGAATCGAGCCTTGTTTATGTCATTGCCTTTTTCCGCCAAGCTTGTACTTCCAAGTGGCATTTGATCTGCACATAGTCAGAATGTCACTACTCATGATAAAACAGACATGTTATACGTGCTTGCTAGATTGTGCTGCTCTTCTTACTTCTAAGGCTTATATCTGAAACTTTTCTAAACAGAAACTCGTTGTATACACTATAAATAACAGCATGAATTGGAATATACTAAAAGTTTTCATCTAGTTCTACCTAAAATTGAGTTTTTGATTAGTCACGATTAGAAAAATAACTTTGTAAGAGATTTTTCTGATTACCCACAAATTAGGGAAGCCAGTCAGGACCAGTCCAGACAGAGCCTTTGATGGTGAAGGAGTTGAAAGAATTTTTATACACAGTACTATGGACAGCTGATTGTAGAAATTTTCCAATCTTCATTGAGTTTTATTCCCAATCCTTATTCTGTTTTGCTGGTAAATGGTTTAGGCTTAAGTAATGATAGTGATTACTAAGAGGACAAAAGAGAGAACATGAAGTACCTTTAGCAATATAACTGAAGCATAAGAAATTAATTTAAAAAAAAAATAAAGTTCTGGTTGGTTATGCTTTGATCAATATCATTCAATTATCAATTCTCTCATCCTCTTGTTAACTTTGCTAAAAAGTTTATCTTCTAAATGCTTGTAAGAGATTTTTAACCACAAATTTTGGACATGCTTTGCAGCTTACAAAAGATTAATGTTTGCAGCGACTTTTGCTTTCTTCAAATTCTTATCCTTATGTTTGTCATCCTCATCTTTATACAGGTCCATGACAAAGATGTGATCGGTGTAACTCATCACCCTCATAGGAATTTGCTCGTCACCTATGCAGAGGACTGCACGATGAAAACATGGAAGCCTTGATAGCGAATTCATAAGTCATTCAATGAAAAAAATATGTGCCTTCGTATTACAGTTAGTTTTATTTTTCTGTATTTCTTTTGGCTTATGGGGCCATTTCTAATTTGTAACATCTTCTTAGAGTGTAATTCGACACACCTCAATGCAATTTAGTTAGAGTATTTTTATCGATTTGTCTTTTCCTTTGCTGGTAATATTCCAGTTTGTTCCCATTTATCCGATAACTTAGAGTGTGTTTGGTTTGGAGGAGTTGAAGCAGCAAATGCATTTGCAACACCATTGTAGTTACAACTCGTGCTGGAATGCTCTTCAAATTGAACTCTGATACAACGCCCTTATTTATCCAACCAAACATATTTCTTTGGTATATCATGATCTTTCCTGTTAAGGCTTCATTTGTATGGCCTTCAGAAAGTTTCTAACTTCTCTTGCTTATTCCTTGGTTTTTTATTGGCATGATCTTGTTTAGTCCCAAATTCTGTAATTTTTTTAAGTTACCCAAAATAATCACTGCACGAATGAACTCTCCAAATTACTATCAAACTCATCTAATTCCTGTATTTTTAGAATTGTTTGCTATCGGACTTTCAAACAGAACTATAGAATTGTATCCTTCTACTAATTGACGATCCGATATGCAACCCCCATGAGTTAATTTAATTAATTAACTGAATACAATCATTCTTGATCCATAATCCTTGTACATTCCCCCAAGCTGAAAGATTAGCTTGAGAACTGCAACGCATTGAAACATCGAAACTTCATATGATCTTATAAGTTGGACGAGTAGTGGATGTGGCAGTTAATGAAGCATTGTCGTCGGAGGCGATTTTCTATGCTCAGTTCTGTTAACAGCCTGCAGCGAAAACCAATTAATTATCACTAAATCAGTATGTTGATCATGAGATATTTGATGCACGTAGTCGACATTAAAGATTGGGTATTCAGACTTTGTGGTATTGCTGTTGTGAGATATTAAATCACCGATGTATATCTCTTTGTACTTTTAGCCTCATTAGATTCAGAACAAAAGTTAGAGCTTGTGTGATTTGCTCATTTATTGTAGGTTTCTGTGATGACTTCTCAGTTTATGTGAGCTGATCATTTGCGCTTTGATTTCTTGGTGTTGGAGGAGCTTCAAACATGTTATTTTTGGAGGATGCATGGAGTAGTAGTGTAGCTCATTTATTTATTTATTTATTAAATATATAATTTGTTTAGTGAAATGTAAGTAGTAAGTTTTGATAGAATGAAGTGATATCTTTACCTGGGTATGCCTAGGTGTACTTGTAAAGCTTGTTGAGCATTGAAAGTCTTCTTACCTTTGACAAAAAAGTTGAGAGCTTGTGATTTCTGGAACTTTTGATATTTGGAAGAGTAGTTTGTTGAAGGTGAATAACTTATCAAACTAAAGGACAGCAATAAAGTACTAATAAGCAAAATTGAACTGAACTTGTGTTCTATAGTCCTTTCACAAAAGATGGACAAAATTGTGCAATGAAGTGGTAGTAGAGACGTCGCAAAAGTGATATACCAATAATTCCTATGAATTGAATTTGTGAAGAATGTGTGAGAACATCAAAATCTTAAATCTACTCATTTAGATGTGAGGTGATGGCCTGAACGGCAGCAATACTTCAAAAATGAAATGTTCACAAAAACTCAGAGTGCTTTTATTAGACCGCACCCCCAACCCCCAACCCCAAACACACACACACACACACACAAACACAAAAAAAAAAGAGCCTTTATCAGTGTGTAATATACTAATATGGGCATATTGCAAAAATATAAAGAAAAATGAACAAGGAAATGAGTAAAAGAACCAGCTACTTTTATAAGTGTAGCCTTGATATTTCTTGCAAAGTGAACATATGCGAGATATTAGCAACATGGAGTAGAATGATAATTAAAGACAAATGGTGCTTTGATGACAAAGAAGATATCAATTCATTATTTGTCAAAAATTCAATCAAATAAGCACATATCTGCGGCAATTAGGGGGGAAAAAACAGAAACATTTAACATAACATGGAACTTACTTTTGCTCATCACCAGTCAAAGTAATATCTTGAGTGCAGTCCTGAGCCTCTCCAAATTCTTGATCAAACATACCAGATTCAATGATATTAAGATCCTTCAATAAAGCTTCATAATGCTTCTTAACTTCCTCCTCGCTCCTTTTCCCTCCAATCATCGAAATAATCTCCTTCCATCGATCCGGGTTATCTTCATCCATCATAGCTAAAGCCATCTCAAATAGCTTGTTCTCTTCCCAACTCCATCCACAGAAATCCATAGTTCAATAAATGTCTATTTCAAGAAAGGGTCTAAAATAGAGTTTTGGCAGTAAAAGTGATGCTATAAAGCCTCGTCTCTAAGAATCTCATATTCTTTTCTCTTCTTTTTTGATGTTGAAGGAATCTGTGAGAGAAATTGAGCTGGTATCATCTCCAAGCCAAAAGCCCATCCCTTGGAAAGAGAGCAATAAACTAAACTATGTATGGAAAGAAGACCTTTAATGAGATAATGAGTTAATAATATGCAAGGATATACTTAATATAGTATACAAAATGATAATAATCTGAGATACCAATATTAAGAAGATTCCTTTTATTCATAAAGCATCTTGAATAATGCCAAAGTACTTTTTTTAATGTCACAACTTATGCCAAAACAGTAAAAATTTAGAAGTTACCATGATATCAATAACTACATGAGGAAGGCTTGTATATGAGATTGGTAATATTCATACTATACATAGAAAAATACAATAAAAGATAGCCAATCAATTAGGTGTGGTATAAGCACGACAATTTGTCAAATAACAAGGAAAAGATACCAAATATGTCATTAACCAATCAAGATTTTTATCTGAACTATGAAAAGACAATAAGATAGAGTCTATGTATGTAAGCACTTTATCATAGAAATAGGAAATAATTAAAAAATTACCCGTGAAGAAGATATGTCAATACTAAACATAGAACTACTTGTAAGAAGATAACTTATATAAATTACAATAAACTTCTAGATTGGATACCAAATTCATATAGAAAAAGCTAAGAAAGGACAACCCACA
Source organism: Asparagus setaceus (assembly GCA_012295165.1). Classification (NCBI taxonomy): domain Eukaryota; kingdom Viridiplantae; phylum Streptophyta; class Magnoliopsida; order Asparagales; family Asparagaceae; genus Asparagus; species Asparagus setaceus. The sequence continues at coordinate 76,454,226 of CM022702.1, forward strand.
TCCAAATTTGAAGTTTTTAATTTTTTTGTTCTTCTGTTGCTGTCAAGAGCTAACATGTCACTTTTGTAGATGACCAAGCTAAGTAGAATACCTTGCATCTTTGATGATGCTATAGAAGAGTAGATCACAATCCACCAATAAGAAGCATGAGACTAATATCCTTCTTTCTTTTCCAATGATATGGGTTATTTGCTTATTTTTTCTTTGAATTGGCCATATTTTCTATGTTATCTTTTAGAGGAAATTGAAGAAAATTCTTATATTGGTTGCGAGATTAAGAAATTACAATGGTAGGTGTCCCTTTAAGAAGTTAACTTTTTTTCCATGTTACTGTATTACTTGTTGAAGGATAACAGAAGGTCTTTATGCTTCAAAATCCTCCATTTTGAAGAATTACACTAAACAGGCCATTAAGCCACCTTAAGTTCTCTTAGAGTTTAATTTTTGTGAACAAATACAGTATAAGTCACCCAGGCGAATTGTTAGTTGGTCCCGCAGTATATATTATAATTTCCTTTTGTCTGCATCTATGGTCTATTCAGATGCTATATCCAAATATTTGGGAAAATAAATAAACGACTCTTAATATAATTAATCAAATTTCTATAAAATAAATAACTCTTAGTATAAGATGATGCTGATGCAAAAGAAAATGCTACATCTGTTTAAATATGTTATGAGTTCATGCCATAGCCTAGAGCTGATCACATAAAATAAATGCTGTGAAAATCACAGCTTGCTACTTAATCTAAGCTTGACATGCCAAAGGATCATGCTAGAGTGGAGCTGAGTGTATTAGAAAGTGCCTATAAGAGAAGGCTAGATGAGCTTCTTATTAAATTTTTGTTATACTAGAGACTGTCAAATTTGCATCATCCTCAGCTTCCTACCAAAAAAATCAACATCTCAATCACCTCCACAGAATCCCACTTGATGCTTGAAAAAGATTATTGAATGATTCAATAATTTTTTTGGCTAAATGGCAGTTATATACCTTATTGTTTCCCCCTTTAGCACTTAAATACCTCAAGTTACAAAACGTAGCAAAAAAATACCTTGAGTTGGTAAAATTGTGCAAGTTGCTACCTTCTGTTAACTAGTCATGAGAATATTCTATGGAATATTCCCACATGCTGCCATGTCACCAAATTAAATGCTTTTTTACCTTCATTCATTGTAATATTTACTACTTTATCATGTGGAGAGGTTAATTCCAAAGGAGGGGCATTATTGTCCATTTGGATATTTTTTAACACCGTTAGCCAAATTCAAGTGGCTACCAACTCAGGGTATTTTTTTGCTATGTTTTGTAACTTGGGGTATTTAAGTGCTACAAGAGTGAAACTATAGGGTATATAAGTGCCATTTAGCCTAATTTTTTTGATAACTTGGACGTATCAATCAAGCTTTTGCATCAAAGTCTAAACAGTGTATTTGTATAAGTTTTTGCTTAAAAGTTTTACCCACATTTTCTTTAAAACCCATGTATTTCCATATATTCTTATACTTTATTGCAAATACCATCAAAGAACAATATGTACCACATTGAAGAAATTGTTAGTCCAAGGGATATAAAGTTGGAAGGATTATGTTACAAGTAATTATGAGATTCCTTCCATGTTGATCAGTTTACCTTGAAATTCTAATAGGCCAGTTTTTCAAAAGATGAATGCTTTTTTATTAAAAACATGGATCAATGTGTATTTGCAACTATGAGCTTGTTTGGATTTCCACATAGTGAAGGGAAGTTAAGGGAACATAAAATAAGTTAAGATAAGGGAAGATAAGGGAACATGTAAAACTTGTTTGAGAAATTAGTAAGGGAAATCAATGGGACCTTATTTCACCCCATTTGGAAAATTTAATAAAGTGAAGGGAAGATAATGGAATATATGTAAATTTACATAAATAATATTGCATGTTATTAAGTTTTTATTGCTAGAAGTTAGATAGAGGGTAAAATGGTCTCTCCGTAGTTCTTTTTTTATTAGAAGTTCTCTTAACTTCCCTTCACCCTAGTTACACCCCAAATTGATGGAGGGGACAAAAACTTAGTTTTTTCCCCCTCCTTTACCTCACCTTCTCCCCCATTACCTAGCATAAGTTAATTCCCAAACAAGGATAAAGTGTCCCCTAACTTCCCCTACCCCTCATTACTCCCAATCCAAACAAGCCCTAAATTATACAGAACACCATCTCAGCTTAATGACACGTCATGAATTTATAGAGTAATCCAATAAAAGGTTTGCACGAGGGAAAGAAGGGCCATTACTTAATACAAAGTATTAATAGTCATATACCAATCAACTACAGACGAAACTGCAGAAAAAAAAACTTATTACAATTGCAATAAACTCTTGATTTATATAAACCAAGAGGTTCACTTCTTGCAAATTTTACAGCAGATATTAGCTCACAGTAAGCTTGTCGCTCAACTCCCTGCGATAAACTTGAATCAAGCCTATGCCATCAGTCATTTGAAACATGCTTCTGTATTGATCATCTGTGTCCTCCATAGTCCTCATAAATCCAACCTAAGATGCAAAAAGAACATCAAACAGCATCAGTGGTTAAAAACTACTTCATTTACTGAAGCATGGATGGAATTTGAAATATATGAGTGTACCTGTTTCTGCAGCAAATCAAACTCATCAGTACTCAAGAAACCATCATTGTTTTCATCGAGAAGTTGCATAAGCTCCTGAGCATCTTTGATCCCTGCTCCAAGCTCTCCCATAACTGCCGTGAGTTCTTCGATACTGATTCTACCATCACCATTTTCATCAAGGAAGCGGAACACCTGGTTTTTGGGGTCAATGTCGAGTTGTCCCTTTTGATTTCCAGAAGGCAAATCTCTTAGATGGAGGGCTGTGGCATCAGCTGCAGCCAGCATAATGTCCTTTAGCCTTTTTGCCTGTATGTTGAAATTGTGAGGACCAGTTTTTAAATCTCAGTACAAAAGCCGCTATACCTTCAAAAATAGAAGGTTAATTGCACATACTCCTCCTGTAGAATCAGTGTTTTAAATTTATTACCCCTGTAATTTCATTGTTGCCAATAGACCACCTGGGTTAAAAAATTTCTCTTTTATCCTGGGTGAAATTTTGGCAGTTACTGTCCCAGGTTGAAATCAGTGAGCCTATCTGGGGGTAAAAAAAGTCAAAAATATTTAACCCAAGGGTCTATCTGTAGTAATGAAACTACATGGATAGCAAGTTCAGAACAGCGATACTATATGAGGTATGTGTGCGATTAACCTTAGAATAAAAGAGATTTGAGTTTAGGTTTAGTTGTAGGTAGACCCCCAGTACTATCGCCTAATTGAACTCACTCTCCTTGTTCTATTGATGACGATAGACCTCCCGAGTGAAACTTTTTGACTCTTTTAAGGCAGTCTAGCTGCAACTATAGGTTTTCATTTAGGGGTCTATCTGCAACAACAGAACTCTTTCAGGGCGGTCTATATGCAACAATAGAACTACAGGGACAGTAAAGTTCAACTTGGCGATAATAGACGAGGTCAATCTCCTATTAACCAAAAGAGATTGAGTTGGTTACCTCTTCGGGATCAGTTAAACCACCCTTATACATTGAATGGGAGGCAACTCCACCTTCAGCCACCATATCCATCTCGGCCGTCCTTATCTGCACTTCCATGAATGGTATCACCAATGGTCCTCGTTCGCTAAGATTGATTACAAGATGCAAGCTTTGGTATCCATTGCCTTTAGGCTTTGCAATATAATCTTTTGTCCTCCCAGGAATCTCTTTCCACAGACTCTGTATCACTTCATGAGCCCTATAACAAGCTCTCACCCCCCTTTCGTCACTCGTTTCATCTCCACATTTTTGATCTATGATAACCCTCAAACCTAAAATATCATGGAGCTCTTCAGGCTTGATGCCATGGCTCAACAGCTTCTTCATGGTGCTGAAACGACTCTTGTATCGACCTTTGATTACAATGTCATTTACAATCTCCTCCAACTCGCTGTCGGATTTCAATGCTTGAAGCAGTTGATTCTTGAAAAATTCAATCAGGGGCTTACTCTCAGTTTCACGACTCGTAAGCCACGTGTCCAAATAAACATAAGAAGAGGGAAACAAGATGCGGAATGAGAGGTCCTCGAGCTCGAGTGACCAGCCAGCAGCTCCAACAGCATGAGCAAGAGGTGCATATATCTTCAAAGCTTCGAGACAGCTTCTGTTGGTGGTATTTAGGAGGTTGTCTATGTGTCGCATTGAATCGAAGTCTGGCAGCAAGCTCTACAATGAGAGCTCTGATGTCATAGGAAGTGAGGCAGTGCTTTCGTAGTTCATTGGCTTTTTCATCGTCTAATGTCTCATCTCCTGAATGCAAGTCCTTCATCTTCAAGTTCTCCTGTAACAGGTGAAGAGTGCTACATCGAGTTTGGGTTTCGACTTCATCCATGGTTATAGCGCCTGCCAACAGGGCTTCTCTCAGTATGGCTGCGGACACAACCTCTGCATCCATCTGCGGTTACAACTTAGAACAATTAAGAGGCTGCTTGGTTGACTGAAATAGAGCCAGAGATGCAAATGTTACCCACAGATTTCTATTTTCAATGTTTGGTTAGCAACAAGACAGATGGGATTAATAATCGGATTTTCATACATTCCGACAAAATATGCAAATTCAGCTAGGTTTGCAACTATTTAAACACTGTATTTTTTACAGAGAATATTTAAACATTGTATTTAAATTTTGAAATATATTTCTTATGATAAAAATATTGATGTCCAAACAACTGTATTTGATGTTATTTCATAACATGGTGTTGCATGCAACATGGTGTTGCATGCAACATTTTTACTTGAACATTTGCAAGATTTAAATAAACAAGAGACCATTTATTCTTTCATTGTCTTCTGCCTATTAAATGTCAAACAAGAAAATATTTATTCCTTCATTGTTCTTTTACGGATGTTCTCTGGGAAAATATTAGGTTGTACTTGGGTGGTGTTGAACAACTTAGAGCTTTATGTGGTATTTAGTCTGCTTAAAGCAGAACTAGAATTAAAAAAAATCAAATTTATCTTTATGGTGCATAATTATAGCGGCCGCTAGATGGGCGAGCTGACGTGAAAGAAATAATAGATTTTTTATAAATCATGCAAGATCTGCATCACATACATTTCTTCACATGCTTTCCGACTTTACACTCTATAAAGGTTTGTTGTCACATGAGGTGAGGAACGGAGCTATTGTACAGCTTTGCTCATACCGACTTACGCGAATGTTCATGGCCACTACGATGACGCATGTGTTGTAGGACATGATGTGTCAATGGGCGATCAAGATGGAGGATCTGATAGCGAGTATTCCCCTACAAGCTCACCTGTCCTTTGCACTCTTCTATTGAGCTTCACTGCCTCTACTTTAAATATATGGCCTTTTGTATGATTTTTGTATTTTGTGAGGAGACACAATATTTTCTATCTATATATTTTATTAAACTCTTTTTAATGAGACGTGGTTGGGGGGATCTCCCACCGTTTTTATAAAATAAAAAAATAATATTTGCAGCATACCAAAAAAATTCCTAAAAACCACAAAGAATGTATAAATGCTATACTACCGCATAGCATGGACACTGGTATTTGACAAAATGACTGTCCAAAATCCAAACACGAGGAAGGACTTGACATGTATGATTTGGCTCATATATGAAAAAAACCCATGTTTAGGAAAATTATAGTTCGCTGGATACCACTTACATGAAGGGGCATTGTATTTTTAACAAGGCTGCTCATCCTAGTAAATCTTTCCATTATTAATATCCCATTTCACTACGTACATATCTTACTTTCATCTACCACAATGGCTTGTTGATTACATTACGCTTAGGAAGGTTTGAGATATGTTATGCGTGGTATTTCTCTTGTTAGTAGGGGAAGGTGTATTTACCTGAAAGACAAGGTGATTTCCTTTCTTAATTAAAAAAAAAAAAAAAAAAAGAGAGACGTGAGGAGATTTTTGAATTCTTGATGTCCAAGATAAATTTGGTTTTTCAATGAGAAAAGTAAGGAGCTGGCCCTTGCAGTAGATGTCTCTAATTCCATGTCAAAAGTTGAAGAAACATACTTTTCATACCTTTCATCTCTTTGGTTGGATGGTAAAAATATGAAAACCTATTTATGGAAACCACTTTCTACATAAACATGGAAAGGTGTACTTCAGAAAATGGGCGTCTCAATGAATTGACCCAAATTCTTGGAACATCATTTCCTAACAAATTTATAGGAAATGGATTAGAAACCTATATTTAGATTTCTTTTTCTAGAATTTGATTTCTAGGAAAACAATCAAACAGTCCCTTAATTGATTTTGAAGAGTTTAATAGATGCAGACTTACACATATTATAGCTTACACAGATGAATTTGTAAGAAAAGGAAAGTTATAAGAAAAGAAAAAAAATTTACAATAAAAGAAAGCAAGCTAGCTAATAACTGTATTCATCAGTTATCCTGGCAGTCAATGTTGTCATTTGGCCGGGGAAAGAACTTAAAGTAATGTCATGTGGTCCTTGATACCCCAACTCTCTTCCATTACATATGTTGGCCAAACAAACTGTTAGATTTGAGGCTCAAAATCTTCAAACCTCTCTTTTTTACTTTATAATGCTTATGCAAAAATCAAGTTACTAAAGTCTCCAATTTTCAGTAGTTTTTCTTTATATATTTGGATGAATTTCACAAAACGCCCCTGAACTTGGGGTGCTTCCCACCAAACCTTCCTGAACTTTGTTTATTCCATTAAGCCCCCTGAATTTTACGGGTGTCTCGTCACATAACCTCTTTAAACTTTTAACTTTTCCTAACAGACTCCTCTAACTATGAATGACAAATCACTAGAGTATTCTTGAGAGAAAGAACCCTCGATCAGGGGAGGGGGCTGTTGCCTATATAAGTAGAAAGTGACTAAATTGACTTCTATCTCGATGACATTTTAATTATTTACCATTTACATGTAGAGGGATCCGTTGATAAAAGTTGAAAGGTATGTGAGATATACCAAAGTTCGCAGGGTTTAGTAGAATAAACAAAATTCCGGGAAAGTTTATGGTAAACTCTGCTGAAAAGTTGAGACAGCCGCACTAGCTACAGTAACCACCTACTCTCTACAGTGATCACCAACCACAGACCCCACTATCATCTAGCATGATTGCTTTCACCTACCACCAAATCGCCTATAAATAGCCCAACTTAGTCGTAAGTTGAGATCATCCCAGAAACAATTCGAATCTCCACATATAGAAGAGTGAGAGAAAAATAGAGAGAGTTTCTCCTTGTAAAGAGAGATTGTAACTCCTAAATTTTTCTCACAGAGGATTCTTCTATTCTTGCCCGTGGTTTTACCCCAAATTTATTTAGGGGTTTTTAATAATCTGTGTGTTCAACTCTTATTTCCTTCTTTGTTGCGATGCGCTTAGTGGGCCCGGTTTGTCCCAACAAACTCCCCAAAGTTCAAGGTGGTTTTGTGAAATTTATCCTTTATATTTTCCCAGCAAAGAGCTAGCTATAAGTTTAAGCAGAATTACCTGCAAATCAGCAAGAAGATAAGCAATGGTGGAGGCCTTTGCAAGAGGAGTCCGGCCATCGGCATCAACAGGCAGAGACTGAAGAGGAGGAAAAGAAAGCTTCAAAGCCTTGAACAGAAGTTGAGAAGATGTAGTTGAAATCTCTCCCATTCTCTCTGTTAGCTCATTGAAAGTACCAAGCAACTCCATTGCCGTCGCCATTAATGGATGAACTTAGCTCCGGAGGAAAACTTGGATTGGGGGATTGCTTGCTGCTTCCATTGGTTGCTTCATCTGCATTATTTATATCAAATCAATTTCATTGACTTTTCTCACATTTTAAATTCTTTTAACGTGTGACAGCTAAGTTTTTTTTTATTTTTATTTACTTTTTCTTGAGCATGAATCACGTGACAGATAAGTTTATGGATTTTTATTTACTTTTTCTTGAACAAGAATCACATGGAAATTAATTATTATATCCTCTTGGTTTTTATTTACTTTTTCTTGAACAAGAATCACATGGAAATTAATTATTATATCCTCTTGGTTTTTATTTACTTTTTCTTGAACAAGAATCACTGTGTACACACTCAATCAAATTTATGTTCATATTCTTTTGTTTCAGCTCTACTGTTGTTGTGTGACTCAAATCCGTTTTACCCGAATCCGAATTGTCTATGACTGTCTCTGGAATTAACTGAGAACATTTGCAGCAAGTGCTATCGTGCACATGTTATGTAATTGGTGTTCTGTTTGGCCAATATGATTAAGTCCTATTGTTTATTTGGTTAATTGGAATTGGAATTTGTTGAGAGTTATTTTGTTTAGTCCCACATTGAAAAGAGTAGAAGAATGGGACCACTACCTCTTGTATATATAGACCCCAATATTAATGAATAAGATTGCACCTTTCTCTTGATTTGCCTTGTTTCTAACATGGTATCAGAGCCTCCAAAACCCTAGCCTCTAAAACCCTAGCCGCCAAAACAAAACCACTGCTCGCCAAGCATCGCTCACCGAGCCGAAAACATTGTTCATCGCCGCCGTCACTTCGTCGTCTTTATCCTTTGGCGATTATTTCCTTCGTGAAATAATCCCCTTTGGCGATTATTTCCTTCGTGAAATAATCCCCTAACCCTAGCCGTCATTCTTTTGGCGATTATTTCCTTCGTGAAATAATCCCCTCTAGACTTGACCCATCTGGATCAAACCTTGCTTTGATCCTGAGAAGAGTAGTGATTTTGCTTGGTCGATTTCACTCACTTTGGCGATTATTTTCTTTGTGAAATAATCCCCTTGATCGTGTAGCCCCCCTCATGTTGAGGAGATGAGATGAACGGGGGGCAAGGTGGATGATGAGAAGAGGGTGATGTTTGGAGACGAGGAAAGTTGAAGGCCGGGTGTGGGATCTAGATTTGTGGGATCGGTGTGAGGGAACCGAACACAAATTAGATCGATGGAGACCGGCACAAACCCGATGGCGAACTCATCAAGCAGCTTGAACCCGAGGATGTTTCAACTATGATGCGCTCATGAGAATGACAATGAGAGGGCTAAACAAAGCCACCGCCTAAGAAGGTGGAGCTTCCACCTATCAACGCGGAAGCTCGGCGGTCAACGACATATCCGAAGTTGGTCGCGCCGGTGAGATATACCCTGCGTGGAGGAACCCGGAGGGATATCCGACGAGAGAAGATCGAACCGGGAAGGCTCCAGAAGAGATGAGTGGAAGTCCGCCATATGTTGGTGTATATCGTGTTATGGTCATAACCACTAACCGCTGATCGAGAGAAGCCAAACGCTAACTGACGACGCTTGTTTACCAATGAGAACCGACACGAACCTCCACACCCAACCCACCGATCGCCTGCATTTACCGACTTCGCCATGATCCCCTAGACGGTTATCGCCATAGCCGACGCGAGAGGCGGTACGGTCGCCCATCGACAACCCTCTCCGCAGACGACGCGAAGGCGGTAACGGCCGCCCGCCCGCCAATTGACCACCTCGTAACTATTCCACGCCGCCGCCCCCGGACGACATGGGGCGACTAGCTATCACCCTCCAACCGCTAGCCCGCTCGGACGACGCGAAGGCGGTGTTAGTCGTCCTTCCAACCCGCCGCCTCTACGACCCCTTCCTACAAGTTGCCGACCCTCCAAACAATGTGGAACGAATCCAGCCTAACCTTCTCGCCACTCATCCTCTAGAGCGACGCATGAGGCGCCCCAATCGCCGCCTCACGAATCATCCCAAGGACGCCCTAAGGGGCCGCAGGAGTCGGCCGGCCCAGCCCCCTTCTCTCACCCTGCGTGGTTCTCTCCACTCAAACGACGGCCACACAAGATTTCGAACCCATCAACATCACATTAAATGCACCGACATTTCTTTAATTCCCCATCTCTCACAAGATTTAAGACACTCCTTCCCATGCCATACAGCCGCCAATCCCATCCCATTAATGGCGAATAGACCACACCAACCCTCGACATTTCAATTTGACACTGTGATGTGCCCACTCTAGCAGCGGAGGGATGTTCACCAATCCTACCACACGGAGGGGAGGGTCGACTCACCGTGGTTCCCAAACTAATGGAAAGACGGAAATACCCCCTTAACCCTACCTATAAAAGAGAAACGTGAACAGCTAACAAGGTAAGCAATCTTCTCCAAGTGAATTCCCGCTCCACCAGATTATCACACATTACTAACTTGACCGTCGGAGGAACCACCGGAGATCCCAACTCCGCCTCTTCCGCAGGTCCTTCTTGTTGTTGTAGGCGAACCCTTTGACTGGAGTCAGCGTCGCTGGGCTTTAGGAGAGAAAGCGGACTCTGCTCTCTTTAAAACTAAACTCATCCGAGGTTAGTGATCGGATTATATACATCATCAGCTGTTTCCCACCGGGCCTCCTTTCTTCTTCTTGCGGCTATGTCCAAATGGCGATGATCTTTCCGGCCTGAGGACCTACATGCGGGCTATGTCACCCGTGCCCAACTCCGTGAATCCACCGAAGATCACCCTAGCCATGCAAGCCACCATGCATGCCCGCCTAAGCTTTTGCAACTGACCTCTTCACTCGCCTCGCTTCTTAATAGCAAGAAGCGCCAAGTTAAGAATAAGGGCGGCCCCTTCCGCCACCAGCCACTCCATCGCTGTGGCAACCACCGCCAAGCTTCAGAGAGGTCCCGCCCCGAGACTCCCCACCTTGACAAGTCACGGAGGAATCACCAGAGCGCCGCCACCTCACTCTACATAGCCAACCATGGCGCCAAATTTAGGCCCCCCAGATTCGACTCACCGATGAAAGCTCTTCAGCCTAAGGCGGGGACCGCCATCAAGACAGCCCGCACTCGCGACCGCTACCAACACCATTCCCCGACCGCCCACCAACAAGACGGGCGACTACAATCAAGTGTACAAATGGCCGACGCCATCGGAGGGAACACCCCTTCACCGACTCCATCATGAAAGCACCGACCGAGAAATTCAAGATGCCGACAATGGACAAGCACGGGTGATAGAGACCCACCAGCACGCAAGACTACCACAACACCATGATCATGATGCAGGCGCCCGAATCGAATTTACTATTTGTCGCTGCTTCCCGGTTACCTTGACAGGAAGCGCCAAGCTTTGGTGGAACTCATTGGAGAAGAGGTCCATTGGTAGCTTCAAGAGCTGCCTGGCAGCTCATCCACCACTTCTTGGCCAACGCCAAGCCTAAATTGCCCTCCAGTGTGCTCATTCAAACCAAGCAGGAGCCGGGCGAGAGCCTCAGAGCCTACATCAAGAGGTTTCAGGCGAAGAGGCTAGAAGTCGAAGACCAAGGGAGCAAAGTAGCTATGGCAGCCTCGTAGCTGGTCAAGCTACGAACTGTCCAAAGCCCTCAACAAGAAGCCCATCAGGAGCTACGAGCACTTGATGTCTAAAGCCCATGCTTACATGAACATGGAAGAAGCGGAAGCTTACAAGATCGCCACAGCAGCCGAGTCCAACAGATGCCCACGACTACCCCAAGACGCCCCCACCAACAACGCCAAGATTCTCATCCTCCTCACCACCACCTATGCCGCCTCCAAAGAACCCATCCCGCTAGGTCGGTTCCAGACCACGAGGGCGAGCCGAGGCACATCCCAAGGAATCCTCCTCCCAAGAACAACCGCAGGGTCGGTTCGACAGAGGGAGGATAGAAGAGCGATACTCCCCTGTTCACAGCCCTCAACACCTCCCTTTCGGGCCCCGACAAGGCCTGAGAGAAGGGCTCCTCCACAAGCCCCCGCCACATGAGAGCAGCACTCCAGCAAGAGAGACTCAAGCGATTCTGCCGATACCACCGGGACCACGGCCACGACACCAGAGAGTGCCGTGTTCTCCAGAAGGACATTGAAGACCTCATCCAAAGAGGCTTCTTGAAGAATTTGATCTACCGAGAGCAACAAGCCAAAAGAGACGACCGCCGGCCTTGGCCCCTCAGACTCCGACCGGAGCTAGGAAGCCTGCCAAGGGAGTCGGGAGTCATCAACACCATCACGGGTCCGACCTTAGAGGGGAGTCCAACAACGCCCGAAAGAGGTATGCCAAGCATGCCCTACGGTGAACAAATGCACAAGAAGCGAAGGCCGATGTATCCATCTCTTTCAACAGGTCGACTTGGATGGCGTTGAGACGCTTCATGACGACTTTATCGCCATATCACCGATATCTACGGCTTTAAAGTGAAGAGGATCATGATCGACACCGGAGCTCGCCGACATATTGTTTTTGGACGCTGCTCAACCGTATGGGTATTGATAAGTCCAAGCTCCACCGCCTTTAGGTCACCGATTGGTTTCACGGGCATTCTCGCCCAGAGGGGCAAATCACCCTTCCCCGACCGTTGGCCTCCGTACATCGACCGTGGACGCCCAGCTTGTAGTAATGGACATCAAGTCGGCACATAATGTCATCTTGGGTCAACGCCCCTCCACAGCCAAGGGCCATCCCGCCCACCTATCATCAAATGATCAAATTCCCTGATCGGGAGTGGGGGTAGTCCTGAGCTTACCTCGTAGGAAGCCCGAGCTTGCTACGCCCTCTCCACCAAGGGAAAAGGAGTCGCGACCGCCATGCCCGCCGAGAAGATTCGCTCACAAATGAGAGGAGCAGAGGACGATTCCAGTTGAGGACCTCCATGAGATTCCCATCGACCACAAGGGCGAGAGGACACTCAGATCGGATCCAGCCTCTCTGAGCCATTAAGAGGTTACAACCGATCCGCATGGCGAGGCATGATCGTGAGAAGACGCCCTTCATCACCAATCGAGGCACCTTTTGCTACAAAGTGATGCCCTTTGGTCTCAAGAATGCCGGGCGACCTACCGTAGGCGGGTCAACAAGATCTTCAAGGCCCACCGCCGCAATGTGGAAGCCTATGTGGACGACATCTTGGTGAAGTCGAGATTGGCGGCCGCCCACCGACTGAAGGAGACCTTCACCACCTCCGCCAACAAGATGAAGCTCAACCCACCAAATGTGCTTTTGGAGGCACGGAAAATTCTCGATTTATGATCACCCGTAGAGGGATTGAGATCAACCCGAGAAGATAGAAGCCATCGAGCGACTTCCCGAGCCGCACCATGAAGGACATTCAAGCTCAATGGGAAGATAGCCTTTGGCGCCTCGCCCAAGCCTGGCAGAGAGAAGCCTCCCTTTCTTCAAAGTTCTCGAGGGGCCAAAGATCCCAAGAAGTTGGAATGGACCAAGAATGCCAGCCGCCTTCTCGAGAACTCAAAGCATATTTGAGCACCAAACCACTCGAGCCAACCGGTAGAAGGGGAGACCCTATACCTATACTGGCCGCCTCACCAAGCGTGAGCTCGGCGTTAGTTAGAGAAGAAGACCACATCCGTAGCCGGCCTACTATGTCGGGCCTGGATTTGAGAGTGGGAGTTGAACTACCCTTAATCGAAAAGGCACTTTCGTGACTCATCACTACGGCTCGCCGACACGTCCCGATTTCCAAGCGCATTCTATTATCGCGGCGGACAAGCCTTCCGATGAAGAAATCCTCGGGAAGTCCCACCACATCGGAAGGATGGTGGCATGGTCGATCGAATCCCGCCAATATGATGTTCGGGCCCGAGCCGTGACCACCATAAAAGCATAGCGTTGGCCGACTTCCTCATAGAGTCCACCTCGCCAGATGGCGGCAGATGACCTAGCTACTCCGCCAACCCATACCCCAAGCTGGTCCAAGGCAGCCAGCCAGCTCTGGTCCGGAACTCGAGCCGACTTCAAGTCGCTTCTTGGTGGGAGTTGAAGGTGGACGGACTGAGGCGGAGCCGAGCTTCTGCTGCTCCGCAGCCTCGAGGGGCCACGAGCAGCCCATCGCCTTCAAGTTCCCCGCCCAACAATGAGGCCGACACGGCCTCATAGTCGCCAAGGCCGCCTTAGCGCCCAAAGCCGAGTCTAATTGTGCCGGCCGACTCTCGCTGGTCGCTCATCGTTAACGGCAAGTACGCCGCAAAAGATAAAAGGATGGCTCAATACCAAGATTGTCAAGGACCTCGCCCCCACTTCGCCAACTTCAAGATCATCCAAGTCCTCGCTACCGCTAACGCCGAGCGGATGCCTTGTCAAAGCTAGCATCGACCAGCCTTGAGTAGCTCCGACCCATCTTCGCCACACACTTCCCCATTCCAAAGATCGCGAAGTCCCTTCTGTCATGCACCGACCCTTCGAATCCTCATGGACCTTTCATCCAACTCTTGACACCGCCTCCTACCCACCCAATCTCAGAGGCGAAGAGTTTGCAGAGGGTCACCGCTACCTCATGATCGACGGCCAGCTCTATCGGTCGCCCTACCTAGGCACGGGTGGGGCCCTATCTCCTGCCTCCACCGGCCGACATGTTCTAAGGGAAATCCACGAGGGCACTCCGCAAATTCACCTGTGGGCAAGAACTCTTGCCCGTAAGATTATACGCCAAGGATATTATCGCCAACCATCGTATTTAATTCCTACTGCCTCCAAATGCAAAATGTCAATTCTTCGCAGAGATTCCTAGAGCCGCCACGTAACTCACTTCTATCTTCAGCCCACTCCCTTTCGCCCAATGGGGACCGGATATATCGGGCCGCCCCCATTGCCTCGTGGCCAGAATTTTGATAGTCGCCATCGACTACTTCACCAAATGGATCGAGGCCGAGCCTTTGGCTAAGATGGGAGACCAACATCACCCGCTGGAAGTCGATCGATGTCGCTTTGGCCCCCGCCATTCATCACCGACAACGCACCCGCCAGAAATGAGGATTCCAAGATTTTGTGAAGAATGGGAGATCAAGCTCAAGTTCGCTTCTAGCCCACCCTGCGTAACGGCCGGGCGTAAGCCGCCAATAAATGCATCCTCCAAGCTTTGAGGAAGAAGGTCGACCAAGCACTCGCAATTGGGTTGAAGAACCGCCGAAGCATCTTATGGTCGCACAGACGACCCACAAGAATTCAACCGGGAAACCCCATTAATGCCGACTTATGGAGCGTTGTGATCCCAGCTTGAAGTCGGCATGCCCACCATCCGCCCAACACTTTGATGAAGAAACAAACTCCGAGGGACGCCGAGGACAACTGGACTTGATGGAGGAGATCCGCAACCGCTTCTACACCGACAAGTCGTCAATCAACAGCGGATCGCCCGACATTACAACAAAGAAAGTCCGCCGAGGAGATTCCAAGTGGGCTTACCTAGTGCCGAGGAAGGCGCCTTCGACAAGGACACCGACGCAAGTTGGCTTCTAATTGGGAGGGACCCTACACCGCCCTCAAGAACCACGCCCCTAACATATCGCCGTGGTCCCGATGGGAGAGTCCTACCCCATCCCCGAACATAGAACACCTCGTGAAGTTTTTTCAATAAACTAGCATTGTAAATCTCGCCAAAAGCCATCAATATAAATAGAATTTTTCCGACAATTATCCTTGTCTTAAATGGTACAAGCGGCGTCTTAAATAATCACTGCCGCAAAGAGATCAAACCGCCTTCACAAAATGGATCATGAAAGTCCAATTTCATCCGCCAAGTCGGATGGTCAGCCTTGTTGGAGCCGAAGTTTAGGGACCCTTCCCACTAGGTCGAGTCAAGGTGCGCCCTACTCTCCTAACACGAGCCGACATCCCACTCTCTTAGCTTGAGGCAAGGTAACTTCCTTATCGGGTGTAGTTCAGCACCCTTCCTCGCTGGTCGAAGTCAAGGAACCCTTCTCGCCACGCCGAGTCAAGGAACCCTTCTCACCTAGTTGAGACAAAGCACCCAACTTACCTAGTCAAGTTTAACCTACCACTCCCACTAAGTCGAAGTTGAGGCTTTCCTCCTGCTAGGACGAAGTCAAGGAACCTCACCTAGTCGCATGTGATTCCCACTCGCCAATTGAGTAACCACGCCTACTCGCCAAGTCAAAACGGGTTGCCCAACCACGCCAAGTCGAAGTCAAGGAGCATACCCACCGCCAAGTCGTGGCGCCTATGTGATCCGGACATTAAGACCTAGGGCGCCACGTAAGTCCTAGGCGCCCACCTACGCGGTCGCCCTTTCACGGAGTCGCCGCCCCACGGAGCCGGCCAGCTTGCTCTTTGCCTCAAAATGTAGATCGGCTCGCCAACATTAAGACCTAGGGCGCCACGTGAAGTCCTAGGCGCCACCTACGCTGTCGTCTTCTACGGAGTCGCCGCCCCACGGAGCCGGCCAGCTTGCTCTTGCCTCAAAATGTAGATCGCTCACAACATTAAGACCTAGGCGCCACGTAGTCCTAGGCGCCCACCTACGCTGTCGTCTTCTACGGAGTCGCCGCTTCCCACGGAGCCGGCCAGCTTGCTCTTTGCCTCAAAATGATCGGCTCGCCAACATTAAGACCTAGCGCCACGTAAGTCCTAGGCCCGACCTACGCTGGCCGTCTTTCACGGAGTCGCCGCTTCCCACGCGGAGCCGCCAGCTTGCTCTTTGCCTCAAACAGATCGGCTCGCCAACATTAAGACCTAGGCGCCACGTGAGTCCTAGGCGCCCACCTACGCTGGCCGTCTTTCTACGGAGTCGCCGCCCCACGCGGAGCCGCCAGCTTGCTCTTGCCTCAAAATGTAGATCGGCTCGCCAACATTAAGACCTAGCGCCACGTAAGTCCTAGGCGCCCACCTACGCTGGCCGTCTTCTACGGAGTCGCCGCTCCCACGGAGCCGGCCAGCTTGCTCTTTGCCTCAAACAGATCGGCTCGCCAACATTAAGACCTAGGGCGCCACGAAGTCCTAGGCGCCCACCTACGCTGGCCGTCTTCTACGGAGTCGCCGCCCCACGCGGAGCCGCCAGCTTGCTCTTTGCCTCAAAACGTAGATCGCTCGCCAACATTAAGACCTAGGCGCCACGTGAAGTCCTAGGCGCCACCTACGCTGTCGTCTTCTACGGAGTCGCCGCCCCACGGAGCCGCCAGCTTGCTCTTTGCCTCAAAATGATCGCTCGCCAACATTAAGACCTAGGCGCCACGTAGTCCTAGGCGCCACCTACGCGGCCGTCTTTCTACGGAGTCGCCGCCCCACGCGGAGCCGCCAGCTTGTTTCTTTGCCTCAAACAGATCGCTCACGAACATTAAGACCTAGCGCCACGTAGTCCTAGGCGCCCACCTACGCTGGCCGTCTTCTACGGAGTCGCCGCTTCCCACGCGGAGCCGCTCAGCTTGCTCTTTGCCTCAAACAGATCGCTCACCAACATTAAGACCTAGGCGCCACGTGAAGTCCTAGGCGCCACCTACGCTGTCGTCTTCTACGGAGTCGCCGCTTCCACGAGCCGGCCAGCTTGTTTCTTTGCCTCAAAATGTAGATCGCTCGCCAACATTAAGACCTAGGCGCCACGTGAGTCCTAGGCGCCCACCTACGCTGGCCGTCTTCTACGGAGTCGCCGCTTCCCACGCGGAGCCGGCCAGCTTGTTTCTTTGCCTCAAAATGATCGCTCGCCGAACATTAAGACCTAGGCGCCACGTGAGTCCTAGGCGCCCACCTACGCTGGCCGTCTCTTCTACGGAGTCGCCGCTTCCCACGGAGCCGCCAGCTTGCTCTTTGCCTCAAAATGAGATCGCTCGCCAACATTAAGACCTAGCGCCACGTAAGTCCTAGGCGCCCACCTACGCGGTCGCCCTTTCACGGAGTCGCCGCCCCACGCGGAGCCGGCTCAGCTTGCTCTTTGCCTCAAACAGATCGCTCACAACATTAAGACCTAGGCGCCACGTAAGTCCTAGGCGCCACCTACGCGGTCGCCTTCTACGGAGTCGCCGCTTCCCACGGAGCCGCTCAGCTTGCTCTTTGCCTCAAAATGATCGCTCGCCAACATTAAGACCTAGGCGCCACGTGAGTCCTAGGCGCCCACCTACGCTGTCGTCTTCTACGGAGTCGCCGCCCCACGGAGCCGCTCAGCTTGTTTTTGCCTCAAACAGATCGGCTCGCCAACATTAAGACCTAGGCGCCACGTGAAGTCCTAGGCGCCCGACCTACGCGGTCGTCCTCTACGAAGATCTCGCCACTATAAGGGCCGACCCCGGTTAGCTCCGCACCCTGAGAATTAATCCTGACAAAGGAACGGCAGATAAAGACGGCCCCCGTACGCCCAACCGGCTGGTCGACGGCGGGCCCGAACGACCACCACGCTGACAATAATTGAGAAGTAAGCCCCACAGGGGCCGCAATTCACGGCCTACTTATGTTCATTGTAAGCCCCACGAGGGGCCGACCCGTTCGGTCTACTTATGTTCATTGTGTTCCACGTGGGCCTAATCTGCTGGTCTACTTATGTTCATAGTAAGCCCCACGAGGGGCCGACCCGTTCGGTCTACTTATGTTCATTGTAAGTCCCATGGGCCGAATTTGTTTTCGATCCACTTACCATGTTTATTATGAGCCTCACAGGGGCACAAGCTTTCAAAAAAAAAAAATAAGGAGACATAAATGAATCGAATAAACAACCATCCATGGAATGCGACCTTTCATTAATATTCCAAGCAAAGCTTTACAATAAACCGCACGTCCAAATACCAAAATAAAAGAAAATTAAAACTACAAGCCTAGATATACATCCTAATAGTCGCCGTCAGCCCAAGTGTCTTCGCTTTTCCCGTCAGTCTTCGCTTCAATTCTGCCTAAGCCGAAAGTGAAGTACTACCAAAGGATTTTGGGTGCGGACCCCATGGCTCCATATCGACAATAAATCGTAATCCATGGATGTAAACAAAACAGCCTTTCTTCTGAGATACACTTGACACACCCATCTCTTATCGAATAGATACTGCAACGATCACTTAACCGCGGCCCCAATTGTCGGATACTTAACGAGGGTTTTCCCCTTTCTTCGCAGATGACCGAACTACCACGGCCTCTCGAAAACCCCCAAAATGGTGAACTCGGGAGAGAATCCACTCCCACCCCCAACCATCTCTCAAAGAAACTCACCGGCCCCCAACTGAAACCTTAGAGATGAGTAAGGACAAGTGGCCACCACCTAACGAGAGCACGATAAGAGATGGCCTCCTCCCTATTTATAATAGAGCCCATAAATGCTAAGCCCCTCGCGATCAACGGAAGAAATTAAAGAGTGTGGAACTCGAGGAGTCACCGGAAACTAAATCGCCATCTCGAAAACACCGGTTCTGCCTTAAATGAAACCAACCGCCCATCCCGAAGCCAAAGAGTCACACCAATTGACGCCCATCGACAACACCTATGCTCAAATCGAGGAACTAATAGTCGCCTCTCCACGGCCGACAACGACTTAGCACCCTGGTCGACTCGACTCATTCACTCGCTTCAATACTTAATCGAACGCTAAATTATCGGGTCAGCCGACGAGGCGACGCACCGTCTCGACTCCATTTGCCATGTCGATTTAAACATGGATGACTCACCCGCCAAAGTCGCTATAATCACAAATTTTGAGGAAGGGCATCACAAAAGAAAGAGTTCGCGGAGAGATGCAAACCAAATTTTCATTCACCAAGAAAATATGCATACAAATACAAGACTTTCCAACTAACAACAAAGCAAGAAATGAACAAAGTGCCCAGAGCAGCCCAATTCCTCCCTCGCCGCCTCCCTCCTCTCCATCGCCATCCTCGCCCCTCCCTCGCCGCCCTCATCCTCCTCGTGGTCGCCCCGCTTAAGCCACTCCCGCCTCCCCGCTTCTAGGCCTTGAGAACGCAGAGAACCCTCCACTCGATACGTGAGCCTCAACGCCGAGAACCTCCAAGGAAGTTGGCTTTCAAATAATCATAGCCCGCTTTGATAGCTAGGATACCCACTTTCCCCATAGGTCCCTCGCCTCAGATTTCAATGACCTCCTTCTTGCCCTCCTCCGACGCAGACTTGAGCCGAAGCCTCGACAACTTGCCGCCCACAAGACGATGGGTCGCTTTTCGACCATCGAGGGCGCACTGCAGTTCCGGCTTTAACTCTTTCGCCCTAAGTTTTCCATTCTCTTAATTCAGGTTCTTCCACTTCGATTCTCTCTTCGAGTTTTCTAACTGCTTCCTTTAACCGGCGACTCTCTTTCAATATTAACAACGACGCTGTTTCAATCGGAGTTTGAAGATCAGCGATCGATTGCTTGCCTCTTAACTTCACGCGCTTATTTATACTGACTGACTTCACCGCATGGTCGCCTCTTTCTCCTCCCGGCCCTTTTCGCTGACTAACCTCTCTCCGCCAAGTCGCTCACTCGGGCTTCAAGATAGCCGGGAAGCTCCTCCCTACCAAGGCCCCTCGAGTGTGGTAACTCAAGAGGGCTTGCCGAGGCCGGCCGAGGGCGCCTCCTCCAGAGATCCTTGTCGGGGAGAGTGAATTGCCCGAGGCGACGAACCGTCCCCACCCCGAGAGAAGCACCGTGCCTCTCTAAGGAGGGAATGCTCGTGGATGAATTGCCGCCTGGGAAGGCTCCCCTGTCGTGCACTCCTCCCACAGTTGCCAATGAGCCGGGATCGCAGCCTCTCCACCTCAAGCCACCCACCTCTAACTGATGGCGAAAGGAAGCTCTATGCCCAAGTCCTTGAGCAGCTCACGAGGTCCCACCGGAGCCGCATTCTTCTCAAACACCGCCTCCTTCCCCGACCTCCGAGTAGGCTCCTCAGAGGGCGCCTCCATCATTTGTCTACGGAGCCCCCTCGCCGCCGCAGCCACCCCACGCCGCCTAACCGACTAGGAGCCTCACGACTGGGATGGGACCCTCCGACACAACCTCGCCAGCCGGGCTTAGGAGGACTTGTGGACGACTCTCCCCCAACGCCGGGATTCCCTGACGCCCCTCGCCTGCTGACTTCATTTCGACTCCTTTGTCGGTCTTCGACGACTCTTGCCGATCTATTTCTGATGGTTTTACCAAAATTTATTTAACCACCTTCTCGGCCTGTTTCGATAACCCTCCTCGATTTTTCGCGTCGTATTCAGCCATTTCTCTGTCCGCGAGTTCCCCACGGATCTCATTTCTTTCGGTTCGCTGACTTCGGCTGGTTGATAGCTCCCATGCATTCAATAAGCCAACAAATTATACTTCCGCTACCCTCAATAATGACCGGAACTTGTCCGTGTCAGTCACGAGAGAGGAAGATTCTTCAGCCGCTTTGTTAATCTCCGGCCATGAACGGTAAGCCAATTCGGGCGCCGGCGCCAAAACCTGCATCGAATTTGTTCTTCCAGCCCTTATTCGAAGTCCGAATGTCGACGAACCGACCACCCACATACCAAGAAGAAATGGGCGCCCTTCTTTGTCGCCTCACCGCGGACGCAGGTTGCCGGTGTTGAAGAGTCGGCACCACCTTCACGCTGTGACAAATCACCAAGAACGCCATTATCGCGGGCGATGGCGTAGGGGCAAATCAGACGGAGACACCCCGAGCCGCTCGCGATAGCCTCTTCACGCTTCGGCGAGGAGGCGAGCTCATTGTCCGCGCGCCATATACAGCGGTAGTTTATCCACGCCATGATCGATAATGGCGCCGTTTCTCTCGAAGAGAAACTGAACCCTACAGAAGATCGCACTGCTCGTGGATCCTCCAGTCCTCTTCTCGATTGCCAAGATTTGAGCTTGGCGATCCCCGCTAACAGAGGGAGTAGAAGCACCATGGCGTAAAATTTGCTTTTGAGAAAGAAGAAGAGGATAGGTCTTTAGAAAGTGCAAAAGAAACCCCCAAATGGAGTAAGGGTATATATATAGACACCCGTAATGCCCACGGTCCGCTCGAAGGGCGCCAACCCAACGGTCGAGATCGATGCTCAAACGCGAACCGCCACTTGAAAATTGAAAAGCCCGCCTTTATGGCCCACGCCGAATTGCTACCGACGCTAAAGTACCGTTGACGCCAAGGCTTATCACCACAAGTACTGCTATGCCTAAAACTAAGCCCGCCTTTGTCTGGCGGATCGACTGCCACCGCCCAACGAGCCAACAGAACAAGAACAGGACTCCCAGGCCTACTAACCGACGAGGTGCCTCCCGGGCACCGCCTAATGGAAGACCGTCCCCGCCATTCAAGACGCTAACGGACTAGATCATGCTACCAATTCACCAAATAATCTCACCATAGAAAGCGACACAAAACACAACTACGTAAACAAACTCTTATTGCATTCATTTGAACAAGTACAAAATACACCGCCGACACATTACAAACAAGTGCTTAAAACCTGCTACGGACTGGCTCGCCACTTGCAGAGCCACCGCTGATGATCCGTCCTCCGGCACGCTTAGGTCGTGACTCGCACTCCGCCGCTTCAAATCTCGAAGGAGGTCCTCATTCCGGCTATACTCTGAGGATATCGGCCGGTCGTGGACTTCGATACTCGACGGTAGTTGTTTAACTATGAAGTCACAACCCGCTTTACAAGCCGTAGCAACTTCGACTTTCCCCATTGTGCTTTGTCGGTACTCTTCAATGATGGCCTACGGTTTTGTTCTTTAGGGATGACCGTAATCGAACGACATCGTGTTTCGCCTTTCTCCGCCACGCTTTAAGGATTCTTAAGTCGCATTACACCCTTGCCGCTGCTCACGGGCGACCGACTCTCGCTTAACTGAGCTTGGCGGTTGGCGACTCGCTTCAGCCTACACTCAAGTAGCCGCTGTGTCGGCTTCAGAACGCTTGACGCATTCCGCTGCCCTCGCCACTCGAGGCGCTGCCGAGATCCGCTATGTCGACTCAACATTCTCCTCGACGCTTTGAGTTCCCTCGATAACTTGGTCCTTAACCTCCATCTCACGCCAGCCATCAAGCTCGGCCTGCTTAATTGAGAGCTCCTTGATAACCCGCCAAAGTCCTCGCTAGGGCGGCCTCAGAGCCGATGTTTCTCTCGGCTTTCATAGGCTTGGTGGCCCCGACGCAGCCTACCAACACCGCCCTCCACTAAGCAACCCTCGGTCAAGTAGTTCACAGATAATGTGCAAGCCGACATCGTGGATCGCCAAAGTCTTCGATCCGCTGGCAACCGAATCGCTCTCGCCACCTTCCTTGTACATAACTCGACCTTAACACCGACGAAGCGAAGCATCCATGTACCATGCCGCTTATGCCGATGTTCGTGATCCGCCCCCATCATAGCGCCGTGGAAGAAAGGGTCCCCACCATCAATCTACTTGCTTGGTTCCAATCTCACCTCAACCGCTGATAGGAGGGCCACTCACTGAGCAAACTCGCCCCCGACCGCTGGTTTGCGTTTTTCTCGTTTGCGGAGGAGCCACCCCGATGGTCGGCCCCTGTCCCGGGCTTACGCCGCCCCCACGGCACCTCCCGCCCCCATGGGGCCTTCCCTGCATAGCTCCAAGGTCGCGACTGCACTCGAGGCCGACCTTCCCTCGGCTGGCTGACGGTTGGTTGCCTCCCGCTTCCGACTCTAGTAACTTCCTCTATCGATGCTCCATACTTTCTCCCCGCCTGCCTATTTCTGACTATGGTTGTCCTCCGAACCGGACTCCGCAACCAAAGCTGACTTTCGATATAACGACCGCCCCGCATTGCCGCCCCTATCGCCGGTTCTCTTCACTCGCTTCGCCGGAAGCGAAGTTCCCCTAAAGACGCTTCAGCTTCGCTGTACCGAACTAACCCTCTTCGAGTTCTCCGAAGCTCCACATCCGGCGGGTTCAGCCCTCAACGTTTCTCAATTGTCTCCCCAAAGGTCACATTATGAGCCCCGCCTCATCAATGTGGTCGAGGGGTGGACGAAACCCCATGAAGTCGCAAGACCGACTCGCCAAGCAAAGCTCCATGGTACGCCGGTCCCGTAGTTAACGACTCGCTCCAACTTGCTCTACCGACAAGGATGTAGGCTCTAGGGTTTTCTCCTAATCTCTCGCCAAGACGACACCCTAAATTCGAAGTCGCCCCAATTCCGCATTTAACCCGTTTTTCCACCCTTTGATCGACGGCGCATCAAGGATAACCTTGAATTCTCCCGACATCCGAGGTAATAGTGAGGCGCTCGGATCAGGACGCCACTCAAGTGGCTCAAGACGCCATCGCCTACCGAATCGAGCCAACGGCAGATGACGGTGAAGCCAACCAATATGGCTATCGAAGTTTATGCCATTTGCATGGGGAGACACCTAACTCATCAAACACTTTTCAAGAAAGGGTGCAAAGGGCACCGGAGGCCGCATTCCAAGTGTTTGAGATACAGGGAGCCCTTTGCTCGCCGTGGTCAGATACCGAGATGACTTCGCCGGTGCTCCAACTTGTACCCCAGATGTCAAATTCTCGAAATAAAGACTCCATTTATGCCGGGTAACCTTCGAAATGAACTCATCAAGTTGCTTATGACGATCTAATCCATGCCGGATCTTCACCACACGGAGAATCGCCCAAATTCGGGTGGGGAAAGGGGAAACGAATGCCCTCCTCCCACTCACCTCTTCAGATTTATACGGTGGGACCCACTAACAGCCCCCTTTGCATCAACGGAGAGGATTGAAGCCCCTCGTTGAGCGCCACGTAAAGGCGAAGCAATCCCAAATGGGTCCCACTGCATTCAGAGGCTTAAGAGCCGATGGCCAAAACCGCCACGACGCCCACGCCCCATCAATGGAACGCTCGGATTCTTCAATGCTTCCCGACGGGCTAACTTATTGCTTCACTTGGACTCGCTTCCAACCGACCTGCTTAGCAATAATATGGTCATAACCACTAACCAAAGGATCGAGAGAAGCCAAACGCTTAACTGGATCTCGACGCTTGTTTACCAATGAGAACCGACACGAACCTCCACACCCAACCCACCGACGGCCTCGCGATTTACCGACCACATGATCCCCTAGACGGTTATCGCCATAGCCGACGCTGAGAGGCGGTAATGGTCGCCCATCGACAACCCTCTCCCCAGACGACGCTGAAGGCGGTAACGGCCGCCCGCCCGCCAATTGACCACCTCGTAACTATTCCATCGCCGCCGGCCCCCGACGACATGGGGCGAATTAGCTATCACCCTCCAACCGCTAGCCCTCTCGACGACGCCAGCGCGTGTTAGTCGCCCTTCCAACCCGCCTCTACGACCTCTTCCTACAAGTTGTCAATTCTCCAAACAATGTGGAACGAATCCAGCCTAACCTTCGCCACTCATCCTCTAGAGCGACGATGAGGCGCCCCAATCGCCGCCTCGCCAATCATCCTGCGGACGCCTAAGGGTCACGCAGGAGTCGCCGCCCAGCCACGCTCCCTTCTCTCACCCCGCGGTTCTTCCACTCAAACGACGGCCACACAAGATCCGAACCCATCAACATCACATTAAATGCACCGACAGCCCCTTAATTCCCCATCTCTCACAAGATTTAAGACACTCGAACCCATGCAGCCACAAAGCCGCCAATCCCATCCCATTAATGGTGAATAGACCACACCAACCCTCGACATTTACCTGACACTGCATGTGCCAGCCCACTCTAGCAAAGCGGAGGGATGTTCACCAATCCTCGCCACACGGGAGGGGAGGGTCGACTCACCTATGGTTCCCAAACTAATGGAAAGACGGAAATACCCCTTAACCCTACCTATAAAAGAGAAACGTGAACAGCCTAACAAGGTAAGCAATCTTCTCCAAGTGAATTCCCGCCCACCGTGATTATCACACATTACTAACTTGACCGCCGGAGGAACCACCGGAGATCCCAACTCCGCTTCTTCCGCAGTGTCCTTCTTTTGTTGTAGGCTAACCCTTTGATCGGAGTCGGCCAGCTGGCTTTAGGAGAGAAAGCTGACCGCTTCTTTAAAACTAAACTCATCCGAGGTTAGTGACTCGTGGATTATATACATCATCAGCATGCCCCCACCGTGGCCTCCTTTCTTCTTTTGCACTTATGTCCAGCGGCTGATGATCTTTCCGGTCTGAGGACCTACATGCGGCTATGTCACCTGTGCCCAACCTGTGAATCCACCGAAGATCACCCTAGCCATGCAAGCCACCATGCATGCCCAGCCCAAGCTTTTGCAATCTTTCCGCTTTCCCTCGCTTTTAATCAGCTAAGCAGTTAGCTGCTGAATAATGGGGCTGCCCGCCAAATTCCACTCCACCGCAGGTAACCACCACAGGCCAGAGTAGGTCCCGGCCCGGAGATCCCCACCTTGACAAGTCACGGAGGAATCACCAGAGCTGCCACCACCCCTCTATACAAGCCAGCTCATGATGGCGCTTTAGCGCTTTCCTCAGATCGGACTCACCGATGAAAGTTTCTTCAGCTTGTATAGATCGGGATTCCCAGATGCTCTCCAGACCTCGTGACACAGGCTACCAGAACACTATTCCCTCGCATCACACCAACAAGACGGGCGACTACTCAAGTGTACCACCGGTCACGACGCCATCGGAGGGAACACCCCTTCACCGACTCCATCATGAAAGCACCGACCGAGAAATTCAAGATGCCGACAATGGACAAGCACGGGTGATAGAGACCCAAATGAAAGCACGCGCAAGACTACCACAACACCATGATCATGATGTAGCGCCCGGGTTTAATTATTTGTCGCCGCTTCCCTGCTACTCTTTGACAGAAGCCAAGCTTTGTGGAACTCATTGGAGAAGAGGTCCTTGGTAGCTTCAAGAGCTGCCTAGCTCATCCACCACTTCTTGGCCAACGCCAGTTTCCAAATTGCCCCTCCAAGCAGTTTCATTCAAACCAAGCAGAGTCGGGCGAGAGCCTCGTGAGCCTACATCAAGAGGTTTCAGCGAAGAGGCTAGAAGTCGAAGACCAAGGGAGCAAAGTAGCTATGGCAGCCTCAGAAGCTGGGCCGCTGACCTACGACCGTCCAAAGCCTCAACAAGAAGCCCATCGAGCTACGAAAGCACTTGATGTCCAAAGCCCATGCTTACATGAACATGGAAGAAGCGAAGCTTACAAGATCGCCACACAGAACCGAGTCCAAAGAAGAGATGCACGACTACCCCAGACGCCCCCACCAACAACGCCAAGCATTCTCATCCTCCTCACCGACCACCTATGCCGCCTCCAAAGAACCCATCCCGCTAGGTCGGTTCCAGACTACTGAGGGCGAGCCAGGCACATCCCAAGGAATCCTCCTCCCAAGAATCAAGTAGCGGTCTGGTTCGACAGAGGGAGGATAGAAGAGCAGATACTCCCCCTGTTCACAAATTCCAACACCTCCCTTTCGGCCCCCGACAAGGCCCAGAGAGAAGGGCTCCACAAGCCATGAGAGCAGACTCGCAGCAAGAGAGACTCAAGCAGATTCTCGCCGATACCACCTGGACTACTGCCACCTACACCGAGAGTGCCGTGGTTCTCCGAAGGACATTGAAGACCTCATCCAAAGAGGCTTTGAAGAATTTGATCTACCGAGAGCAACAAGCCAAAAGAGACCATCAGCCGCTTCCTCCCCTCAGACTCGCCTCTCCCTCCTCGAGCTCAGCCAGGCCCAAGGAGTCGGGAGTCATCAACACCATCACGGGTCCGACCTTAGAGGGAGTCCAACAACGCCAAAGAGGTATGCCAAGCACCTCTACGTGAACACCATGCACAAGAAGCTTAAGGCCGATGTATCCATCTCTTTCAACGAGGTCGACTTGATGGCGCTGAGACTTCATGACGCACTCTATCGCCATATCACCGATATCTACGCTTTAAAGTGAAGAGGATCATGATCGACACCGGGAGCTCGGTTGACATATTGTTTTTGGACGCTGCTCAACCGTATGGGTATTGATAAGTCCAAGCTCCACTGCCTTTAGGTCACCCGATTGGTTTCACGGGCATTCCTCGCCTGTGAGGGGCAAATCACCCTTCCCCGACCGTTGGGCGCCTCCGCTAATCGATCGTGGACGCCCAGCTTTGTAGTAATGGACATCAAGTCGGGCACATAATGTCATCTTGGGTCAACGCCCTCCACACCAAGGGCCATCCCGGCCCACCTATCATCAAATGATCAAATTCCCAGATCGGAGCGGGGTAGTCCTGAGCGCACTGTGAAGGAAGCCCGAGCTTGCACGCCTCCACCAAGGGAAAGGAGTCAGCGACCGCCATGCCCGCCGAAGATCTGCTCACAAATTTCTGAGAGGAGCGCAGAGGACGATTCCAGCTGAGGACCTCCATGAGATTCCCATCGACCACAAGGGCGAGAGGACACTGTGATCTGGATCCACCTCTCTGAGCCATTAAGAGGTTACAACCGTGATCCGCACGGGCGAGGCATGATCAGAGAAGACGCCCTTCATCACCAATCGAGGCACCTTTGCTACAAAGTGATGCCCTTTGGTCTCAAGAATGCCTAGCTGACCTACCGTAGGCTGGTCAACAAGATCTTCAAGGCCCAAATGGCCGCAATGTGGAAGCCTATGTGGACGACATCTCGTGAAGTCGAGATGGCGTACCATATCACCGACCAAGGAGACCTTCACCACCTCCGGCCACAAGATGAAGCTCAACCCACCAAATGTGCTTTTGAGTGCGGAAAATTTCCGATTTATGATCACCCGTGAGAGGGATTGAGATCAACCCGAGAAGATAGAAGCCATCGAAGCGACTTCCCTCGAAATAACCATGAAGGACATTCAAGCTCAATGGGAAGATAGCCGCCTTGGGCGCCTCGCCCAAGTCAAGCAGAGAAGCCTTTCTTCAAAGTTCTCGAGGGGCCAAAGATCCCAAGAAGTTGGAATGGATCAAGAATGTCAAGGCCACAGAGAACTCAAAGCATATTTGAGCACCAAACCACTCCTCGAGCCAACCGTAGAAGGGGAGACCCTATACCTATACTCGCCGCCTCACCAAGCGTGAGCTCGGCTAGTTAGAGAAGAAGACCCATCCATCGGCCGGCCTACTATGTCACCGGATTTGAGAGCGTGGGAGTTGAACTACCCTTAATCGGTGCTGCGCCTTCAGACTCATCACTACTGCTCGCCGACACGCCCGCATTTCCAAGCGCACTTATTATCACGCGACAAGCCTTCCGATGAAGAAATCCCTCGAAGTCCCACCACATCGGAAGGATGGTGGCATGGTCGATCGAACTCAAATAATATGATGTTCGCCCGAGCCCGTGACCACCATAAAGCGCAAGCTGGGCTCCATTCCTCATAGAGTCCACCTCGCCAGATGGCGGCAGATGACCTAGCTACTCCCGCCAACCCATACCCCCTGCTCGCCAGCCGCAGCTGGCCCCCGGTTCCGAACCCCGAGCCGACTCAAGCCTTGGTGGGAGTTGAAGGTGGACGGATCCTCGCGAGGCGGGAGCGGAGCTGCCGGCTGCCCCCTCAGGGGCCACGAGCAGCCCATCTTCCTCAAGTTCCCCGCCAACAATGAGGCCGAACACGGCCCCTATAGCCGCCAGGGTCCCTCAGCCCAAAGCCGAGTCTAATTGGCCGGGCCGACTCTCGCTGGTCGCTCATCGTTAACTTAGTACCGCAAAAGATAAAGGATGGCTCAATACCAAGATTGTCAAGGACCTCGCCCCCACTTCGCCAACTTCAAGATCATCCAAGTCCTCATACCTAACGCCGAAATGATGCCTTGTCAAAGCTAGCATCGACCGCCTTTGAGTAGCTCCGACCCATCTTCGCCGACACACTTCCCCATTCCAAAGATCGCTGAAGTCCCTTCATGTCATGCAGACCACTTCTGGGAATCCTGGCATGGACTCTTTCATCCAACTTCGACAACCGGCCCTACCCACCGAATCTGGGCAGAGGCTAAGAGTTTGCAGAGGGCCGCCTGGCCGCACTCATGATCGACGGCCAGCTCTATCGGTCGTCTCTACCTAGGCAATGGGTGGGGCCCTATCTCCTGCCTCCACCGCCGGGCCGACATGTTCTAAGGGAAATCCACGCAGGGCACTCCAGGCGAACCACCTGTGGGCAAGAACTCTTGCCCGTAAGATTATACGCCAAGGATACATCGGGCCGCATCATCGTGAAAGCCCCTACTGCCTCCAAATGCAAAATGTCAATTCTTCAGAGATTCCTAGAGCCGCCACGTAACTCACTTCTATCTTCACCACTTCACCAATGGGGACTGGATATACCGTCAGCCCCCATTGCCTCGTGGCCAGAATTTTGATAGTCGCCATCGACTACTTCACCAAATGGATCGAGGCCGAGCCTTTGGCGAAGATCGGGAGACCAACATCACCGCCAGCTGAAGTCGATCGATGTCGCTAACGCCCCCGCCATTCATCACAACCGCACCGGCCCAAAGAATGAGGATTCCAAGATTTTTGTGAAGAATGGGAGATCAAGCTCGTTCGCAGAGCCCTGCGTAACGGGCCGGGCGTACGCCAATAAATGCATCCTCCAAGCTTTGAGGAAGAAGGTCACTCAAGCACTCAAGAATTGGGTTGAAGAACGCCGAAGATCTTATGGTCGCACAGATCTACTCCACAAGAATTCAACCGGGAAACCCCATTCATGCCGACTTATGGAGCGTATGTGATCCCAGCTTGAAGTCGCATGCCCACCATCCGCTCCAACACTTTGATGAAGAAACAAACTCCGAGGGACGCCGAGGACGTACCGACTTGATGGAGGAGATCCGGCAACCGCCTACACCGACAAGTCGCCAATCATCAGCCGATCGCCTGACATTACAACAAAGAAAGTCCTACCGAGGGAGATTCCAAGTGGGCTTACCTAGCGGCCGGAATCGGACAAGGACACCGTGACGCAAGTTGGCTTCAATTGGGAGGGACCCTACACCGCCCTCGAAGAACCACGCCCGAACATATCGCCGTGGTCCGGATGGGAGAGTCCTACCCCATCCCCGAACATAGAACACCTCGTGAAGTTTTTCAATAAACTAGCATTGTAAATCTCGCCAAAAGCCATCAATATAAATAGAATTTTTCCCGACAATTATCCTTGTCTTAAATGGTACAAGCAGCCGTTTTAAATAATCACTGCCGCAGCAGATCAAACCGCCTTTCACAAAATGGATCATGAAAGTCCAATTTCATCTGGCCAAGCCTGGATGGTGCTTTGTTGGAGCCGAAGTTTAGGGGACCCTTCCCACTAGGCCGAGTCAAGGTGCGCCCTACTCTCCTAACACGAGCCGACATCCCACTCTCTTAGCTTGAGGCAAGGTAACTTCCTCATCGGGTGTAGTTCAGCACTCTTCCTCCTGGTCGAAGTCAAGGAACCCTTCTCGCCACGCCGAGTCAAGGAACCCTTCTCACCTAGTTGAGACAGCACCAACTTACCTAGTCGTTTAACCTACCACTCCCACTAAGTCGAAGTTGAGGCTTTCCTCCTGCTAGGACGAAGTCAAGGAACCCTCACCTAGTCGCGACAGTGATTCCCACTCGCCAATTGAGTAACCACGCTACTCGCCAAGTCAAAACGGGTTGCCCAACCACGCCAAGTCGAAGTCAAGGAGCATACCACCGCCAAGTCGCGGGCGTCATGTGATCCCCGGGATGATTAAGACCTAGGCGCCACGAAGTCCTAGGGCGCCCGACCTACGCTGTCGTCTTCTACGGAGTCGCCGCCCCACGCGGAGCCGCCAGCTTGCTCTTTGCCTCAAACAGATCGCTCGCCAACATTAAGACCTAGGGCGCCACGTGTCTTAGCGCCCGACCTACGCTGTCGTCTTTCACGGAGTCGCCGCCCCACGCGGAGCCGCCAGCTTGCTCTTTGCCTCAAACAGATCGCTCGCCAACATTAAGACCTAGGCGCCACGAAGTCCTAGCGCCCGACCTACGCTGTCGTCTTCTACGGAGTCGCCGCTTCCCACGCGGAGCGGCCAGCTTGCTCTTTGCCTCAAACGGCGGCTCGGCCAACATTAAGACCTAGGCGCCACGAAGTCCTAGCGCCCGACCTACGCTGTCGTCTTCTACGGAGTCGCCGCTTCCCACGCGGAGCGGCCAGCTTGCTCTTTGCCTCAAACAGATCGCTCGCCAACATTAAGACCTAGGGCGCCACGAAGTCCTAGGGCGCCCGACCTACGGCCGTTCTTCTACGGAGTCGCCGCCCCACGCGGAGCCGCTCAGCTTGCTCTTTGCCTCAAACAGATCGCTCGCCAACATTAAGACCTAGGGCGCCACGAAGTCCTAGGGCGCCCGACCTACGCTGTCGTCTTTCACGGAGTCGCCGCTTCCCACGCGGAGCCGCCAGCTTGCTCTTTGCCTCAAACAGATCGCTCGCCAACATTAAGACCTAGGGCGCCACGAAGTCCTAGCGCCCGACCTACGCTGTCGTCTTTCACGGAGTCGCCGCCCCACGCGGAGCGGCCAGCTTGCTCTTTGCCTCAAACAGATCGCTCGCCAACATTAAGACCTAGGGCGCCACGAGTCCTAGGCGCCACCCACGGGTCGCCCTCACGGCGATCTCGCCACTATAAGTATGGTTCCTGCTAGCTCCTCGGCACTCGAGAATTAATCCCGACAAAGGAACGCAGATAAAGATCTGGGCCTCAGACGCCTGAACCCACTGGTCGACGCGGGCCCGAACGACCACCACGCTACAAGGATTGGCTTAATTAGAAGTAAGCCCCACTGTGTGGGCCTCTAATCTACATTGGCCTACTTTATACCATTGTAAGCCCACAGGTCAATTCTGGGCTTTACTTAGTTCATTAAGTTCCATTGTGGGCCGACCTGCTGGGTTCACTTATGTTCATTTCCATTGTGGGTCAATCTGCTCGGTCTACTTATGTTCATGTGCCCCACTGTGGCCTAATCTGCTGTCTACTTATGTTCATTAGGTTCCATTGTGGCCGACTGTTTTCGATCCACTTACCATGTTTATTATGAGCCTCATGGGGCGCACAAGCTTTCAAAAAAAAAAAAATAAGGAGACATAAATGAATCGAATAAACAACCATCCATGGAATGCGACCTTTCATTAATATTCCAAGCAAAGCTTTACAATAAACGCGACGTCCAAATACCAAAATAAAAGAAAAATTAAAACTACAAGCCTAGATATACATCCTAATAGTCTGCCGCTTCCAAGTTGTTCTTCGCCCGTCAATTCTTCACACCCTGCGCCTAAGCCGAAAGTGAAGTACTACCAAAGGATTTTGGGTGCGGACCCCATGGCTCCATATCAGACAATAAATCGTAATCCATGGATGTAAACAAAACAGTTCTTCGAGATACACTTGACACACCCATCTCTTATCGAATAGATACTGAACGATCACGAACCGCGCCCCAATTGTCGGATACTAACGAGGGCTTCTTCGCAGATGACCGAACTACCGCCGCCTGCACGGAAACCCCGAAATGGTGGACTCGGGAGAGAATCCACTCCCACCCCCAACCATCTCAAAGAAAACTCCACCCCCAACCAAACCTTAGAGATGAGGACAAGTGGCCACCAAATTTAACGAGAGCACGATAAGAGATGGCCTCCTCCCCTATTTATAATAGAGCCCATAAATGCTAAGCCCCTCACATCAACGAAGAAATTAAAGAGTGTGGAACTCGAGGAGTCACCCGAAACTAAATCGCCATCTCAAAACACCGCTCGCCTTTAAATGAAACCAACCGCCCATCCCGAAGCCAAAGAGTCACGACCAATTGACGCCAATCGACAACACCTATGCTCAAATCGAGGAACTAATAGTCGCTTCCTCCACGGCCGACAACGACTTAGCACCCAGTCGATTCGACTCATTCACTCGCCAATTCACCTAATCGAACGCAAATTATCGGTCAGCCGACGACGATACGCATTCACCGGCTCACCCATTTGCCATGTCGTGACGAACATGGATGACGCCCACCGCCAAAGTCGCTATAATCACAGCCTTTGAGGAAGGGCATCACAAAAGAAAGAGTTTCGGAGAGAGATGCAAACCAAATTTTCATTCACCAAGAAATATGCATACAAATACAAGACTTTCCAACTAACAACAAAGCAAGAAATGAACAAAGTGCCCGTGAGCAGCCCACTTCCTCCCTCGCCGCCTCCCTCCTCTCCATCGCCATCCTCGCCCTCCTCGCCGCCCTCATCCTCCTCGTGGTCGCCCGGCGCTTAAGCCACTCCGCCCCCGGCTTCTAGGCCTTGAGAACGCTGCAGAGAACCCTCCACTGGGGATACGGAGCCTCAACGCCGAGAACCTCCAAGGAAGTTGGCTTTCAATAATCATAGCCTTGATAGCTAGACACCACTTTCCCCATAGGTCCGATTTCAATGACCTCCTTCTTCTCCTCCTCCGACGCAGCATTTGAGCCGAGCTCTCGACTTAAGGCCGTCTACAAGCGATCGATGGGCCGCTTGACTTCATCGAGGGCGACCCGCAGTTCCGCTTTCAACTCTCGCCCCTACCAGCTTTCCAGCTTTAATTGCGGTTTTACTCGATTCTCTTTGAGTTTTCAACCGTTCTTCAATCGGGCGATCTTCACGACAATAACGACCGCCGCTTCAATGGCGAGTTTGAAGATCAGCGATCGATTGCTTGGCCTCCAACTCAACGCCAGCCATTTGCCGACTTCGACTTTCGCCACATATGGCCGCCTTTCTCCGCTTCCTCCCGGCCTCTTTTCACACCAACCTCTCCGCTCAGTCGTTTCACGCCTTCATGGCGCAAGATAGCCGGCCGTGAAGCTCTCCCCTACCAAGGCCCCTCGAGTGGTAACTCAAGAGGGCTTGCCGGAGGCCGGCCGAGGGCGCCTCCTCCGTGAGATCCTTGTCGGGGAGAGGAATTGCCCGGCGACGAATCGTCCCACCCCGAGAAGCACCGTGCCCTCTCTAAGGAGGGAATGCTCGTGGATGAATGCCGCCTGGGAAGGCTCCCCTTGCCGAGTACCCTCCCACAAGTTGCCAATGAGCCGGATCGCAGCCTCTCCACCTCAAGCCACCCACCCTAACTGATGGCGAAGGAAGCTCTATGCCCAAGTCCTGAGGTGCTCATGAGGTCCGGACCTGAGCCGCATTCTTCCAAACAAATGCTCTTCCCTCGACCTCCGAGTAGGCTCCCTCGAGGGCGCCTCCATCATTTGGCTCCGGAGCCCCCTCACAGCCAAGTGACCCCATCGCCTAACCGACTAGAGCCTCACACTGGGATGGGACCCTCCGACACAACCTCGCCAGCCGGCGGGAGGACTAGGACGACTTCCCAACGGTGGGATTCCCTTTGACGCTCGGCCTCGCTTCGACTTTCACTTTTCGATCGGTTCCCCTCAACTCCTCTTCACTTTCTCTTTGTCGGTCGGTTGACCGGAAGAGGCCTTCAACCGCAGCCTAGCCGCTTTTTTCAAACTTCCACTCAAGGCTTCAGAAATGATAACCTCTCCTCGATTTCTTCGGAGTCGCAGCTTCAAGCCTCTCGTCGGCTAGAGCCCCACTTTGATCCTCACTTTGTTGTGAAGCCGCCTCGAGCAGCCTTTTCCCTCGTCTCGCCGACCCCGGCCGGTCGAACGGCGATAGCCCCCATACCTCGCTGCTGCTGTCAAACAAATTATAGCCCTTCGCTGACTTCAATAATGACGAACTCTGTTCAGTCGCCTTCGCCCAGAGAGAGGAAGATTCTTCAGCCGCCTTTGTTAATCTCCGCCATGAACGGTAAGCCAATTCGGGCGCTTCGCCAAAACCTGCATTTAATTTGTTCTTCCAGCCCTTATTCGGAGTCCGAATGTCGACGAACCGACCACCCACATACCAAGAAGAAATGGGCGCCCTTCTTTGTCGCCTCACCGCGACGAGGTTGCCAAAGTTGAAGAGTCGGCACCACCTTCACGCTGTGACAATCACCAAGAACGCCATTATCGGGCGATGGCGCTAGGGGCAACCGTGACGGAGACACCCCAGCCGCTCGCATAGCCTCTTCACTTAACGCCGGCAGGGAGGCGCAGCCCATTGTCCAAGTGCGCCATATACGCAGTAGTTTATCCACGCCATGATCGACAATGGCGCCGTTTTCTTCGAGAGAAATGAACCCCACAGAAGATCGCATCGCTCGGATCCTCTGTGTCCTTCGATTGCCAAGATTTGAGCTTACATCCCGGCCAATGAGCGGAGTAGCGTACCATGTAAAAATTTGCTTTTGAGAAAGAAGAAGAGGATAGGTCTTTAGAAAGTAAAAGAAACCCCCAAATGGAGTAAGGGTATATATATAGACACCCGTAATGCCCACGTCCGCTCCGCTGGCTGCGCGAACCCAACGGTCGAGATCGATGCTCAAACGCTAACCGCCACTTGAAAATTGAAAAGCCCGCCTTTATGGCCCACGCCTCTTCGCCGAATTGCTTCGACGGCTAAAGTACCGCTTGACGCCGCTGGCATCACTTCCACGGCGCTTCGCGCCTAAAACTAAGCCCGCTTTTTGTTCATGCGGATCGACTCTCCTACCGCCTAACGAGCCAACAACAAGAACAAGTGACCCTAAAGCGTCACTTAACTGACGAGGTTCCCCCTGCAGCGCCGCCATGGAAGACCGCCCCGCCATTCAAGACGCCAACGCACAGATCATGCTAAGCCAGCCTAATTCACCAAATAATCTCACCATAGAAAGCTACACAAAACACAACTACGTAAACAAACTCTTATTGCATTCATTTGAACAAGTACAAAATACACCACGACACATTACAAACAAGTGCTTAAAACCTAAGCTAACGGACTGCCTGGCCACTTGCCACCGCTGATGATCCGCCCTCTTTCCTGGCCGTTGTCGCCTAGGTCGCACTCCTCGTGACCCGCCGCTTCAAATCTCAGAAGGAGGTCTGCTTCTGGCTATACTCTGAGGATATCTGGGCCGGCCGGGACCCCCGATACTCGACCAGTTGTTTAACGGTCACAACCCGCTTTACAAGCCGTGAGCAACTGACTTTCCCCATTGTGGTATTCTTCAATGATGGCTACCGGCGTTTTCTTTCTTAGGGATGACTCAGAATCGAACGTTCGTGTGTTTTCGCCTTTTCCTCCGCCACGCTTATGATTTTGCGCACACACACTTGCTTTGTTCCACGGGCGACCGACTCTCCGCTAACCGAGTTTTGCGTGTGGCGACTCGTTTCTCTCCAACTGACTCATAGCCGCTGTGTCGCGCTTCAGAACGCCGGACGACCCCGGCCGCCCGCCACCTGAGGCGCTGCTTGAGATCTCGCGTCGACTCAACATTCTCCCTCGACGCTTTGAGTTCGATAACTTGGTCCTTAACCTCCATTCACGCCAGCCATCAAGCTCTGGCCAAGCGAATTGAGAGCTCCTGATAACCCGGCCAGTCTCGCAGGGCGGCTCGTGAGCCGATGCTTCTCTCGGCTTTCATGCTTCGCGGTCCCCGACGCAGCTCGGACCGAACAGCCTTCGCCCTCCACTAAGCAACCTCTCACAGAAGCTCCGCGATAATGTGTGACATCGTGGATCGCCAAAGTCTTCGATCCGCTGGTAAAACCAATCGCTCGCTTCCTTTGTACATAACTCGACTTTAACACCGACGAGCGAGCATCCATGTACCATGCCGGCTTATGCCGATGTTCGTGATCCGGCCCCCATCATAGCGCCGCGAAGAAAGGGTCCCCACCATCATCCATTACTGTTGGTTCCAACTCACCCTCAACCGCTACGAGGAGGGCCACCTACGGAGCAAAACCCGCCCCTCGACCGCCGGTTGCCTTTTCTCACGGTGAGGAGCCACCCTCGATGGTCGGCCCCGTGTCCCGGCCGCTTACCGCCGCTCCTACGGCACTTCGTCTCCACGGCCTCTGCATAGCTCCAAAGGTCGCGACGGTGACTCGAGGCCGACTCTCCTCTCGCTTCTGGCCGACGGCTTATTCGTTCTCGCTTCCGCCGACTCTAGTAACTCCTCTATCGGATGTCCATACTTTCTCCGCTTCGTCGGCGCTTTCGGACTATGGTTCCTCCGAACGGACCTGCCAACCAAAGCGGTGACTTTCGATAATGATCATTCCTTCCGCATTGCCGTTCCCCTATCGCCGGTTTCACCTTTCGCCGGAGAAGTTCTCTAAGACGGCTTTTCGCTCGCTGGCTACCTCGAAGAACCCTTTCAGTTCTCCGAAGCTCATCCGGCGGTTCAGCCTCAACGTTTCTCAACCTGTCTCCCCGGTCATTATGAGCCCCGCCTCATCAATAGGGTCGGAGGGGGACGAAACCCCATGAAGTCGCAAGACCGAATTGCCAAGCAAAGCTCCATGGTAACGGCCCCGTAGTTAACGATCTGCCCTAACTCGCCGGTTCTACCGACAAGGATGTAGGCTCTAGTGGTTTCTCTCCTAATCTCCGCCAAGACGCGACACCCTAAATTCAGTCGCCCCCACCTGCATTAACCTCGCTTTTCCACCCTTTGATCGATTGGCGATCAAGGATAACCTTGAATTCTCCCACATCCGAGGTAATAGTGAGCGCCTTTCCTGATCGACGACACCAAGTGGCTCAAGACGCCATCGCCGCACGAATCGAGCCAACTAGATGACTGAAGCCAACCAATATGGCTATCGAAGTTAAGGCCATTTGCATGGGGAGACACCTAACTCATCAAACACTTTTCAAGAAAAGGGTGCGCGCAACGGAGTACGTGATTCCAAGTGTTTGAGATGGGAGCCCTTTGCTCGCCGTGGTCAGATACGGAGATGACTTCACGGCCTCCAACTTGTATGCCTCCAGATGTCAAATTCGAAAGCAAAGACCTCATTTGCTACGGGTAACCTTCGAAATTAACTCATCAAGTTGCTTATGACGATCTAATCCATGCCGGATCTTCACCACGGAGAATCGCCCAAATTGTATGGGGAAAGGGGAAATAATGCCCTCCTCCCACTCACCTTTCAGACTTATGCGGGGACCCACTAACCGCCCCTTTATGCATCAACGGAGAGGATTGAAGCCCTCTCGAGGCCACCTGGGGCTAAAAGCAATCCCAAAGGGTCCCACCTCGCACTAGGAGGCTAAGAGCCGATGGCAAAAACCGCCACGACGCCACCACGCCCCATCAATGGAACGCTCGATTCCTCTCTCGACGGTTAACTTTATTGCTTTCACTTGACTCGCTTCCAACCGACTCCAAGCCGGGCCAACCGTTATGGTCATAACCACTCAACTGATCGCGAGAGAAGCCAAACGCTAACTGGACGATGTTTACCAATGAGAACCGACATCAACCTCCACACCCAACCCACCGACCTACCAGATATCGACTTCGCCATGATCCCTAGACGGTTATCGCCATAGCCGACGCTAGAGGTGGTAATGGTCGCCCATCGACAACCCTCTCCGCAGACGACGCCGGGGCATGAACGGCCGCCCCGCCTACCAATTGACCACCTCGTAACTATTCCATCGCCGCCGCCCCCTGACGAAGGCGACTAGCTATCACCTCCAACCGCTAGCCCGCTCGGACGACGCGAAGGCTGTTAGTCGCCCTTCCAACCCGCCGCCCCTACGACCCTTTCCTACAAGCTGTCAATTCTCCAAACAATGTGGAACTAATCCAGCCTAACCTTCTGGCCACTCATCCTCTAGAGCGACGCATGAGGCGCCTCCCCAATCGCCGCCTCAGCGATCATCCTGACGCCCTTGGGCGCGCAGGAGTCGGCCCGTACCCACCCGGCCCCTTCTCACCCCGCGTTCTCCACTCAAACGACGGCCACACAAGACTCGAACCCATCAACATCACATTAAATGTATCGACAAATTTTTAATTCCCCCATCTCACAAGATTTAAGACACCTCGACTCCATGTGCTACAGGCCGCCAATCCCATCCCATTAATGGCGATAGACCACACCAACCCTCGATACGCTTCCAATTTGATGACTGACAGCCCACTCTAGCAAGGCGAGGGATGTTCACCAATCCTCTACCACACGCTGAGGGGAGGGCTGACTCACCCTGGTTCCCAAACTAATGGAAA
The DNA here is from genome assembly GCA_012295165.1 of Asparagus setaceus. Lineage (NCBI taxonomy): Eukaryota > Viridiplantae > Streptophyta > Magnoliopsida > Asparagales > Asparagaceae > Asparagus > Asparagus setaceus. The sequence continues at coordinate 76,494,064 of CM022702.1, forward strand.
GACTAAAACCCCCTTAACCCTACCTATAAAAGAGAAACGTGAACAAATAACAAGGTAAGCAATCTTTCCAAGTGAATTCCCGCCCACCGACATATCACACATTACTAACTTGACCGTCGGAGGAACCACCGAGATCCCAACTCCGCCCAGTCCTTCTTGTTGTTGTATTAACCCTTTGATCGAGTCATCACTGGCTTTAGGAGAGAAAGCTGACTCGCTTCTTTAAAACTAAACTCATCCGAGGTTAGTGACCGGATTATATACATCAACAACTGCTTCACCTTCTATAGTTCAAACATTGCACCACGATAGATGGCCTTGGGAAGGTGCAAGGATGTCCGGGAGAAGCTGAGAAGGACCTATGATGGGGTAGGAAATAACCTGAGGGTATTCCAGATCAAAAGGAGATCACACAGCTCGTGGAGAGAGGATTGTACAAGAGTATGCCACGAACCGAGCACTTGTGGTCGGATCACGACTTCTCGCCCCTAACAAGTTGCAAGGACCCTAAGTGCAAGGGATGAGGCCTCTTTGCAGAAGAGGACCATGCTATTCCTTCGAGGCTTGGCTCCATCATTTGAGCAGAGCACGGCGATGCTACTAGCCCAGACAAAGATTCCATCTCTGGAGGAGGCGCCTCGCCGTGATACAGAAGAAAAGTCAAAGCTACAGTCAGATGTGTGGATTTCGGGGAGAAGTCAAGACTGGTGGTCTCAAACCCAAAATACCAATTCTGAGGGAGACTAGGCGCTTTAACCGCGAGAGGTAGGGCATCCGGAGACAGATGTGCTCTAAGCCATCCAAGGAGAGGAACTGGGGTGGACGTGGACAAATGGAGGGCCGCCGGAGGCCCGCGAGGTGGAAGAGGATGCCATCGCGAATTGGTTTGTGGCGAGGAGGAGGAAGAAGCCGAGATGATTTTACCGAAAGGTGATCGAGCTCTCAAGGCCACCGAAGAAAATAGAAAGCAGAGACTACGCGGTCCAAGGATGCATCTACCGCCTCGAGGAGACTATGCCACTTTCGCAAGACACCCAAACAAAGGTATGAACAACACACATGCCCTTGCATCCATGGTCGCCACTAGATCCACACAGACCGATAATAGATTCTCGAGCATCCAGACATGTAATCGGGCAATGCTGAGTTCTCGTCTTATACTCACCGCGAGCCGTAGAGTATCCAGATTGGATGGTACAATATGGTCGGTAAGGGCAATTACACTTGTACGTGTTCTAGAACACTATTATAATGTTTTGCATGCTCCTTCATTTCCTCAAGCCCTGCTATCCATTAGTGCCATTATCCTTTAACCGAAATGTGTTGTTTCTTTCGATATTCCTAAGTTGATCTTTCAGAGAAGGGATAGGGCTAAGACTCGACTGCACATGGCGAGCGGTCGTGGTATCCGACCGTGAAGAGATGGACTCGCTGATATCTATGGTTGAGAGGACGGAGCCGAGGAACCTGAAGAAGCGCAGGATGAGTTGATGTTACATCATAAACGGATGAGACATCCTTCATTTAGCTCGGGTAAAATGTATCCAACCTTATTTCGTAGCAAATCAACGTAGTTTCCGCAGATGCTTGTGAGTTTGGAAAGCTTACTAGAAGCTCTTATGTCGCCCGTAATAGGAGTTCCCGTGAGTTTTGAGGTGATACATTCATCGTGGGGACCTTGTCCAATAAATTCTATAAGTGGATGCAAGTATTTTGTTATATTTATTGATTGTTTTTAGAGTCACTTGGGTGTACCTGATGAAAATAAGAATGATGTAGTTGGTTTCAAAGACTTTCATAGGCTCATCCGCACCAAGATGGTGCGCTGATAAAGATGTTGAGGTCGATATGGGACGAGTACATCAACGTAATATTTGGGGAGATCCGTCACCAAGGGATACAACACCGCATCACATGCACATACACCACAGTAATGGGGTAGCAGAGAGAAGAATAGACATCTCCTAGAAGTTGCTAGGAGTATGATGATGGCAATGAATGTCCTAAAAATATTGTGAGGACAAACAGCTTTGACGAATCACCACTTAATCAATAGGATGCCTTCGAGTGTATTGAAATGGAAATCTCCGCTGAGACACCGGGAGATAACGGGAGACCCTACCATTGAAGGTGTTTGGTCGGTGTGTTTTTAGAATGACAAAGCACTATCCGCTGGGAACCGACCCCGTGATCTGGGAAGCTGATGTTCGTGGGATATTCCGCACACGTAGCGGTATGTCCGCTGGAGCCCAAAGGAAAAAGGTCATGGTCAGATGGATGTGCGTTTCTAGAGCTCGAGCCATACTACACATTAGGGGTAATGGGAGTCTCACCGATACTAGAGGTATGAGGCGCAGAGGAGGAGAATGGTGAGAGCTCAAGGGGTCAATCCCACTCGGTCCCTACCGTGAGGAGCAGGAGGATGAAGACAAAGGTGAGGAGGAGGACACAAAGGAAAGCAGGGCCTACAACTCGTGGGGAGTTGCCTATAGCTCGTAGATATGTACATACGTATGAGGGAGAAGCAGCCGGTGCCTACAAGGCCGAGGTGCCTATAGTGCCGAGGTGCTCACAAGCTGCCATTTCCCAGCCCCTCATTCCGGCCTACTCCAACCCTTGAGAAACCTACATCATCCTCCACTTCAGTGATATCATTCCTTCAAGTGGCGCGACCATGATGTGAGCACCTCGACCCATGGCGAGCACCTCGGCAAGATTGGCCAGAAGTGGCTCCGGCCATGATGGCCACGCCTCGGCCACTTAGTAGTACGCTCGTCATGCGTGGCCTTGGTTCGCCGTTTTAGCCATTTTTCTCGATCTTAGGGCCTAGGTCACGCCTATTGACTCTTGGTCTTCCCGGACTTAGATTCCGTCGTATTTGGTTCGGGACTAACTCTTGGTTTGTTACGGTTCCAGATTCACGAAATCCGATCGTCTATTCAAGTCGGTTTAAGCGTGCTTGTGGCTATTAGGTTTTGCCGTCGGGTTCGTGTCTCAGCGATTCGGCGTCCGTATTATCCGATGGGTTGTCATTCGCCGACTTCCCGTCACGAGTTGGTTTTGGGGATCTTGTAAGTATTTTTCCGCCTCTGAGATACCCCTCCAAAGTGTTTGATCTCGTTCTTTTATAGGCGAGCACGGAATACTTTGGACATGATAGTTCCGACCTTCAATGTGAGAGGGTCCCAAAGTTAGCTTCAAATTTTGACTCTTCGGATCATCCGGTGCTTTGTAGAATTTACGATAAGGTCGCGGTCTTTGCATTTATTGTCGACGCTTGTTGAAATCTTGATTGAAGTGGTGGGCGAGTTTTGTTTGTAACTT